>JAPMOQ010000054.1:445288-468030 GCA_026543055.1 Argiope trifasciata | reverse complement strand
TAAAGATAGTAGCGAAAAAAAGGGGGAGGGGGGGGGAGAAAAATTATAAACTTTGATAAGATATTTTCATGAATTTTTCGCTCATATAATGTTACAAAAGATGATTTCAAATACATATATAATCATTACAATCGGAAAAAATTATTAATTACAAAGAAGGATAATAATAATAAAAATAAAAATTTTATGTCCAATTTTGCGCTTTTTATTTCTGTATCCTTAATGATTACAAATGATACAACTGCAAAATATTTATTTCTGCATCATTGATCCTCTGAACTTTTTTTTTTTTAATTAAAGTTTGGCATGTTTATACGTGAGTCAATTGCAGAATACTCTATGGATTCAAAAACTAAATTGGAAAGTTAAATCGTGAATATGGAGATGCATTATAGTAACTTTAGCGAAGTTGTATTTGTTTCGTAGTAAATTCTCATATAAAATATTTATAAGTCAAAAGGAATATAATTTGTTACAATGAATCTTCTCAGTCGGCTGATTTAACTGCGACATTGCTTTTAAATTCGATGCACGTGTCAAATGCGTCATTGCATAGCTGCGAAACAATTAGGCATTTTTTTTTTTTTTTAAAAAGAAAACTTATGCTAAAAAAAGGGGGGAAAGGGTCCCTAAGTTTTAAGAGATGGTGGACAGAGGCCATTTCTGTGGTTACCTTTGACGTCATTACTTCGAAAAGCATCATCATTCAAGCAAATGAAGCATTCAGATGTATGCATGCGTCGCATTCTTTAGTTGCATGGATACAGAAATTTCCAGTTATGCTTTTTTCCTCTCCATTTCGGGAAAATGCATGTGGCATAAAAAAGTTGAAGGTCGCTTATGGCTAATCATCATACATTTAACTAAAATGTAGTCGGATTTTTTTTCTGGTTGCGTTATAAAACTTAATGAAAAAAATAATAATAACTGAAGTTAATATATTTTCATTCATTTGATATTCTAGCTCTTGAAAACTTCATTTTTGCGAATACAATTTTATTTAAAGTATTGCCATCTTGCGTACGCTAAATGCAATAAAGTTTAATCTTTGTCACTAAATGCAATAATGTATAATCTAGTGCATTCTAAATGCAATAAAATTAAAAGATATTTCGAAAATAATCAATAATTGTGAAAGGTTTGGAGTTAAAAGGGATTTTTTTTTTAATATTTAAAATGCAAAAAGCCTTTTCCTTCTTCAAATCCCATTAAAACTTAAAAAAAAAACTACCATAGATATAATAAGCTATTTGGAAATGACTTATATAATTATCAAGATAGTGAAAATTTGGAAATGACAAACAATTTATTTCAGATATTTATTAATAATTTAAGAATACTATCAAATTTTCCATTATCTTTTATTCCTGAAGAGAGTTTCTTGCGTATCATATCAGTAAAAAAATATATTGCCTTTTTGCCATCCATTGTACTATCATCTTTTATTCCTTAAGAGAGTTTCTTGCAAATCATTTCAGTAAAAAAAATTCATACAGTTTGAATTATCTAACTGGTTAATGTTTTTGAATAATCAGATTCTAAGAAAGAAAACACAGAGATTTCTCACAATCTCAAGATCGAAGTTTTAGAGAATTACATCATTGTTTTTCTTCTATGTGAGGGAGTGAAAAATAGAAAATGCAAAGCACGTTTACTATTATCAGTTTTCTTTCTGAAGATTATCTCTTTATTTTTCTTTTAGAGACCCAAAGAATTAAATATAGAGATAAAATAAAAGCACTAGGAAAGATACTGTTATTGTTTTCAAAATTTTTTAGTTCTATTATAATTTAATTGAAAAAAAAAAGAAATTTCTATTTTCTAGTTGAAATTCTAAATTCTAAATTCGAGTTTCTCTGTCAACCGAATTTTAGTTGACTTGCTTGTCAACAAATGAAAATAAAATTTTAATCTTTATTTTATTTCATTCCCATAAATAAAAAAATGTAGAGATTACCCTAGAGGGCTTGTGAATAACTTAAATTTCAGAATAATAATTTAATTTAAAAAACATTTTTCTAATGTTATTTATTAATATTAAAAAGGAAATATGTCCCGCTAATATCTTTTTTTTTTTTCTTTTCCAAATAAGTCTCTTTTTTTTTTTTCATCGTTTGGAAAACAAACAGCTTCGTTTGAATATTTGCAGGGTAAAAAATGCCTCTGAATTTACTGCCTGCTGAGCGCGATCGCAATTTTACTGAAATAAAAAGAAATTGTTCCACTCGATTAATATTCTGGATTCTTCCAGCGGACGCTTAATTCGAAGGCACGTGAAAAGAATGTGCTTGCTCTCTTCAGTGCACATAACTAACTATCTTTGGTAATGTAAATATTTTCGTTAAAATAAATTCTTCATATTTAAGTCAAATTTGACAATTCTATCTGTTTTTTTTTTTTTTTTTTTTTTTTTTTTCATAAATAGCAAACAGTTTTTTGTGTGAAGAAAAATTGTTTTTTAACACGTGTAAAAGTCCTCAGGCGATTATAAACTTTGAATTCTTCTCTATTATTACAAAATAAATTCATTCCATGAGAACATTTTCCGAAATATGATACTATTAATTATTTAGGTATTCAAAGATATTTGGAGCAGCACTTTATAGAAATTTGTTATAAGTATATTATAAATTCGCTATAAGTATATTATAATATATTTTTATCGATTTGAAATTAATAAAAGTAAATAATGCAATATTATTTTTTGTATACAATTTTTTGTATATTTTGAATTTGTAATCAGTATTTTTTTTAAAAAAAATTATGTTTTCAAACGTGTTAGAAGTCAAACTTTTTTAATAAATAAAATTAAATAAATATCGAAACAAACTGCATATTATAGATTCGTGAATGTATTAACATTCTGTAATTAAATAGACTTCAGGGCTAACTGCACAACTATTATAAAAATTTTCTGTAAATTTTTGAAGTTGTTTTTTCAAATATACGATCTTAATTTGAAAGCTATTCTCAAAGTATACATTAATTTACTACATTCATTAAAATAATGAATAAAGAAAAGTGTTCACAAGAATTCAAAATAAATCAATCATAATATTTTGAAATACTATGTTTAAAGTGTGAAATTATGCATAAGATTTTATTTTAAGAAAAATCGAAGCATAATTTTCAATTCAATCATTTTTCTGCACACTTAGATAAAATATTCTAGATATATAAGTAAAACACTAATATTGCTCTAGTTTAGTAATTTTTTTCTTTAATTCAATTTTACTTATTTTAGCTGAAAGAAGCGAATATCGTATATTCTAACTACGTCTCCAGGTCATTGCATTCTAAACATTCTAAACATCGATATAACACTAATGCTGTACATTTTTTTACCTTTGCGAATGAACAGAATAAACGCAGTTTGCATACTTCAAAACCATATTTAAAGCTCAACCATGTGAGAATTTTAGTTCAGGGATATCATTTGAAAAGTGTTCAAAGTAACATAACGATAAAATAATGCTGCTCACAATTTTGAAAATTAAAAATTTTACTCTGTTCAATTGTATTAGAATTATTTCTCAGAACCAAATAGTATTTTAATTTCGATTAACTCATTACAGAAATAGATTTGCCAGCATTATCCTAATGCTAACATTTGAATGAGCTTGGTTCGAATCTCCTTCACTTTGTTTTGAGATATTTTTCCATTCCTTGAATTATCTATTCATTATTACTCATTATGATGAGCAACTACAGTGTAATAAAGACAGCAGAGAAATATCTCGAAATACTCCATTAGAAACAGTGTAAATCACAAAACAATATTGCTAAGCCATATAAAGACATAAGATCTTATGAAAATAAATTAATAAAAATTAAAATACGTCCATAAAAACATGCTAATATGATATGAATTTGAAAAATTCAGCCCAAAAAAATATCACGGCATTTATTGAGTTGATTTTACATATGCTCTCCTGGTAAGATTATCTTGATATTTATAAAACGATTCAAAACATCGTTGATCGTGCGACAACCCCCTCCTCTTTTGAAGATATATCACTACAAACGTCAATTAAAAAAAACTCTTAGAACAAAGACAAGGTTACAATGATAACTGAAGGGTTTGCTGCAAAAAGGAGGTAGCTCCAATTATTAAAATTTGCAGAAAGCCGAAAAAAACGTTTGAGAATTCTAAATTCCAATGAGACAGACAGCTCCATTCCTTGCGTAACGCAAGAGCTAACTACATCCTTTTGACACTAAACATCCTTTTGGCCCTAAATGAACAAGGATATTTTTTTTACCACATAGGCATGTAACTCTAAATCTTCCTAAGTTGGAGCAACATCCATTTTGTAACAAATCCTTCAATTGTTCTTAGCAATTAATAAATAGGATGCCATATTTCAGCCCGCTTGACGCGACTCGGGCCTTCCCAAACCACTTAGATTGTGGTTTGACCAATCAGAGGACGGAAACCATTCCCTTAATTCTCCAGTCGTATCATGCATTGTTTAAAAAAATTGGCATCTAACTGCGAATTCGAGTAGCACAATAAATTTAACTAAGAAATAGAAATAGGAAGATATAACCACTGATAATACAAATTATATTAGGACATGGGAGATTTCCGGCATACTTTCAAGCATTTTGAAGAATGCGTGAAAATGAATGCTTATGCTTAAATGAATGCTGAAAATGAATGCTTATGTGAAAAAATTGGAACTGTCTCCTATATTTAAAAGAACGCATGGAAATCTCGGAACTAAGAAAGAATCTTGAGAGTTGAAAATGATGATTTATGTGCAGTACTGATGGCACTAGAAAATTATAAAACCCTGAAGGACATTATATTAAAAATTGTCAGTTTTTAAAATCAATTATTTGAAAAATTCTAAAATGTTTGGATTTCTTTAATTGCAGAACAATAATTTAGTGGAATATCAAGAATTTTGAGATTTTTTTAAAGGGGTGACCTGCTCCTTATTTGACAGGATGATGGGTGTACGGAAAGATAAGGAGGAAGGTCGCAGACTGACCACTTTATCCCCTTGAGGACCAGCGCGCCGGAAATAAAACTCAGTCACGGGACCGAACGCTCTGAAACGGAGCGTCACTACCGGCTCGCGCATTTTAAGCAGTTAAGCCTAATTTTACAAAAAAAATCGTATAAAATCAGCATTTTAATAACAAGACTCCAAATTTAAATCCCATCACATATTATAATCCACAAAATTATAATCCCATCACATATCCCAAAATTTCTACGAAACACACACATAAAAAAACGCCGCTAAAACCGAACACCACTCATAAATATTTTACTCTTACCCCTTGCAATAATCCGCTGAATGTACTCCCCCATATTCTCCTAACGAAAAAAACAAAGCAATAAACAAGTCACTTGAACTCACACGTGCACTTTCAAACACCCGTGTTTCCCAGTTTGTTTATATTAATTAGAAGAAATACTTTCTTCCATTTCACTATCTGATTCATTCATCTATTTCGAAATCTCGCTCTATCAAACCTCAAAAGGCAAACGCAATTCTACCCCAACATTTTAACTAATAAACGTTCAATAAATTTCCACAATCTGTCAAAATATAAACACAGTGCGCAATAAATCCCATCCCTTTAAAGAGCCGTGATTCTCACTTTGTTTACATCAATAAATATATCAAATACAGAAGCATAGAACAGAAACTAATGCCCGTTCATGAAGGTCAAATACCATATGAGTCGACCGTTGTGAAAACCGTTGCCATTTACCGCCATCTAGTAGCATTTAAAAATTCAAATAAAACGTTCCGATTTCCGATTACGCATACGCGACGCTGGTCTCTCCATATCAATCGGAGCTCTTCGCGTGGAAGTGACGCTGGGCTGATAAGAGTGGAATCGCTGCGTCACGTCCACGGGACCTTGGTTGCGAACGGGTTATGGCTCGAAGAGAATATGAGTTCGGTGAATCGATTAATGTTATGCACTAGTTAGGTTACAGACAGCAGTTGGCTACTACAAATCTTGTCGATACTGCTTCGTTCAATAGTGGCGGGGCAGTCAGCTGCACGTAAGAAGAAGTACAATGAATTTATGAGTCTTATATTCATAAAAATAAATAAATAAAAATTAGAATCTCATTTGTTATGAATATTCTTGAAAATAGAAAGAAAAAAAAAATGGTTTTCTCACATCATCCCTTTCATCTGCCTTGCCCATTCATTCTGCGGGATAAATTATACAGAAATTCTATGATTATTCATCAACAATCATACTTGCAATGCTGCATTCATTCGATCTTCCAGTAATACAATTAAGAAAAGGAAAGAGATAGCACTTTAGTTCCGACAAATAAATGCAATGTTTTTTATAAACATTTAGTCAGTGCACTTTAATGTAAATAATAATATTTAATATATTGCTACAGAAAAAGTATTTGTTATTTTAGAAGAATATTCATACCAGAAAGATGCGAAATTTGTGCAGCAATTCCTCATTATATGCAATTCAAAATCGATAAGTTCACCAAAATCATGAATGATGCGATCTTAAAACGAATAGTTAATAAATTAATAAAACAAAAAGTTCATATTTTTAATAAAAATCTATATATCTATAAAATATTGTTAAAAATATATCTATAAAATATTGTTTATTTATAGGCATAATTGTAAAGAAAACGTATTCACATGCTAGTTTCTTAATTTTTCCATTCAGCCAAGCGCTGTTTCTTTTTAAAGATTTGAAGATTAGATAACCACGTTATTTCGGATAAAGTAATCGAGATCTTTCAGATAAAGCATTCCCATGTCTTATTTTGAATTGATATACCTGGGCTTGTTTATAAATTAAAAAAAAAAATATTTTTGCAAAATGGGTACGATTTTTATTTAAATTATAAACTTTTTGATTTATTTAGTTTCTCAATGATTCGTTTTTCATAAAAATAAAAATATTTTAATGAAAATCGGTTATAAAGAGCATATAATATAAGACAAAGAAAAAAAAATGCCGTGATAAATAAATTGAAAAATGAAAGTGAACTTGATATAAAAAATATGAATAAAAAGCTTCCATAATATAAAAAAATATATATATTTAGACCATTTTTCCCCTTCCACACATTGAAATTTTGAACGAACTGAGACACGGAAAAAATTGCTATTTTGAAATGATTCTGGTACCAGAATTTTTAATTCTTTAAAAAATTTTAAACTTAGTATCACTAATAACTTCCAAAAAAACTAACACTAATGCTATGATTGATAATTTCGAATTAACAGAAACAAGAACTCCAAAAGTAAATAATCGCGTATTGAACTTTGACAAATGCTTAAGTTACTATCATATTGCGAAAATATTGTTTGCTAGAAAGTTCCAAGATTTATAAACAAGACGATATAGCCCTCTCTTTATTTATCAATACTGTTGAAAAAGATGGTGATATTTAAACTTTACCAAGCCTTACCCAGCAGAGAAATATTTCTTCACAATTTCACAGCCTCTTCATTTCGTGTGATACGAGATTTCTTGCGAGACACGTGACCTTTAGAATCTCAGCCCTTCCCTCCCCCTTTTTACCAGAAAATGTTTCGTCATCAGTACTTGGGGCCGCGACTGCCCAAACAGTGACCTCATATATTCCCGAAATCGGTTCAGCGTGCCAGCATTCACCGAGAGACTAGCAGACAGTACTGACAGGAAGGAGAAAATGGGCACCTGCGTAGAAGCTTCCTATGGCGATCATCATTACCTCAAGTATGTAAAGAAAATATCTTTTAGTAATTCTTTTTCAGAATTAAATTTCGTTGGCTGTGCTCTTTCACGAATTCTGGTGGTTTCTTTGTATTTTACTAGTCGGAATTTTATTTAGAATTAATCTAGAGATGCTTTTAGAATTGTTCTTATATATTAAATCCTAATTTTGATTTTTTTTAAATATCCAGAGATAAAAAGACTATTGGACGAGTGTTTTCGAATTTTACTTTCATTTAAAGTAGGCCTTAATATTGAATAAAAATTAACGCAGACGATTTTTAATGTACACTTCGAGAAGTGTCTAGCGAGAGAGAATTTCTGAATGATCGAAGCACATTTTCTCCCAGCTGCTGTGCTTATCGTACGTGTACTGGCGATCGATGAACTTAACCGGCGAGAATGGAAAATATATCAGTTACATCATTCTGTGCGTCGTCTGTTTTTTTGGAATAATAGTCTTTTTTTTCCCACTCGAGTTGGAATAATGCTGTAATATCTGGCTCTTTTGTTATTTGGTTTTATTTATTTATTATTATTAAAAAAAGGACCGCGCTATGATTAAGACAAGTAAATATTCTAACCGTGCGAATTCAATTATTTTTATTTATTTTGCTGTGAATTAGGAATCACACTCCTTTTAAATTGCATTTAAAAATTACGAAATTACATTTAATAATGTTACAATTATTTTATATTTGTAAAATGCTGCATATTGATAGCATTATTTTGCAATATGTTTAAGTTATGTAGATGTAGATTTTTAAAAAATATTATGTTTATAAAACTGTTTTGATTTAAATAAATTTGAATGTGTAAAAGTTTTTTTTCCCGCATTGCCTGTACATTCTAACTATGTGTGTGATAAAAATTATTTTAATTTTGTAAAGACTTTGAATGCTGATTTGTGGTGTTTTGTTACGAGTTTTTAATTTCTTTTAGCTAACGAAAGTAGCTAGTTATTAAAAATATTTAAATTTTAAAAATCCGAAATATAGCAAAGGATCTGCGGAATAATTATGAATTTATTAAAGATATTTCGATGTATCAATAAAGATTTTAATGTCAGGAAAGTTATTCTTAAAAATCTGGGAATTGGTATGGAAATTTAAAATTTCCTTTTTGAGATAAAAAGTAATTTTCTCAAAATTTTAAAGCACGATCTGTAAAGAATTTATTTTTGAAGAGTTTATACATTGAATCCTTTTATTTTTTTATTTGTTACTAGATTTTATATTATTTTGAACGACATTTTGCTGTAATAATTACAATAGAAGTATATTAGAGTTTGATAATATTGATTCATAATTATTTGCTCAAAAGAGGGAAACGTCAAAATTCATTCCGTTGAAAATAGATTTCATCTTATATTTAATGTATCAACAATTATTTATTTAAAATAGAAATTATTAACAAAAATGCAGAAAAAAATATAGCATAATCTGAAAGCGTTTGAAAGGAATAAAGTCACGAATTACGAAAATGAATTTTGCAGAATCTGAGCCGTCACCGTTTCGATAAATAATTTAAAAGTAGTATTTTTCAGAGTAAAGACAAGTAGTATATTTCTTGAATTACATAGCAAATATAAAACTTTCTAGCGCATTGAGAATTTTTCAAGATTAATGATTTTAGAAATTTACGATTCTATTAGGCTCAATGATTTGCAATTCAAATGCATATATTTTGAATAAAGGACGCTGGGAAGAGATCCAATCAAGTGAATAAATCTTCATATTTCCAACTGAAATTTTATTGACTTCATTTAGTATTCAATTCATTAATGCTATTCAATAGCAAAAATATTATTAATGATAAGTAATTTTACATTCTATAATGTAAAATTGATAAATTTATAAATATATAAAGTAAAATATATTATAAATTTATAATGTACTGTAACATAATTTATAATGTTTTTTAAAAATTTATTTATTGGATATTACATTTAGATTAAATCTACAGCGATAAAAGTGGGTTTCTGATTTGAAGTGGGGAACATTAGCTCTTGGTTGATAAATGTACATTCATATATTGAGTATAGGAAAAAAATTAACAATAGCTTATAAATATTTTGCTCAACTTAATCAGGCTAAGATTTATACATTTTGATGCCCGACTGCATAAGTGGATAAATGTTTGAAATAAAGAATCTGATTGATAGGAATTTATATACAAGATGATGGAAAAGTAAAGTGGTAGGTAGGTTTTAAGGTAGTAAAACAATAGTTTTTTAAATGATAAAACTATCTAAAGGATAAAACTATTCTAAATAAAAATTAAAAATAGTCTTAAGCCTGAATATTAAAAATTATTAACATTTTTTTCTTTTCTTTCAGGGAGTATAATTTTTTATTCAGTATAGTGGTTTGCAATTTTAATATTCTTTGTTTTAAAAAAATTAATTGCATTATTATTTTCTAATATATTACAATTGTAATTTTATTTATTCTTATTTCTAAGAAACATGAAGAATATTAAAAGATAGCATGAAACGTATCTATTTTTTAATATATTGAGAAAATTTTCACAAGTCGTGAAAAAATCTTATCTTTTTTTTTTTTTTTTTTTTCTTTTTCTTTTTCTACTTTAAATCATTCTTGCCTTTCCTTTTCACGTAAGCTTCCAATTTGCTAAGTTTTCTGATTGAAAGTAGATTATCTGAAGTGCTCGACAATACGCATTTCTTTGATAAATACAAGATTTATCATCTTAAAAAGCTGTTCGTCATCTGTTTTATTGCTAAATTATTGCTATCAGAAAAATAATCTTTATCCTTCAGATTTTCAATTTGTTCGTTGTCCGATCACACTGATATTCCTGTATGGCATTGACCACAACGGCATTTTGTTAATCATAGATAATTTTTTCCCATGCTGGACTTCCAAGGACAGTTGGTAATCTAATCGTTTCACCTTGGAGGTCATTCTATTATCAAGGGTCGGAAGTTATATAAAAATTTACCTGCAAAAGCTCCTTAATGAAATATTGCTCTTGCAACGTTTTTCAATTAAATTATTTTCTTTATTATTCGATTCTTACTTTAATATTGTTATGCCATAAGCAAATCAAATACTTTACCACCGATTATTCCCGCGATTTTCACCATTTTATTCACTGATGTGATACTTCTGTGTGGTAATTTGACCACATCGGAATTTTGTTAATTCATAGATAAAAATAATAATCGGTGTTTTCCAGATTGGACATCAATGTACAATTGGCTAGCTAACCTTTTGACTTTGGAAGTCATTCAGTTGTCAAAGGTCAGAGCCAATACAAAGATTTCACCAGAAAATGAGACATTACTTTCTCTTAACTAGATATTTCTATAGTAACATTTATCAGTGAAATTGTTTTTCATGCCATTCGATGGTTAGTTTTACATCGTTATAATACAAGAGAATAATAATAATAATAATAATTTTTCAACCTTCGAGTATTTCCATCATTATTATCATTTTACCTTCTATGAATGTTTGCAAAAACATCGATTCCTACCGAGTGAAAAACCAAGACAGATTAATATCTAAGATTCTTGAAATGAAATGAAATATAATTTTTTTAGATAGTTTTCTAATCCTTCATTTAACAAATTTAATTTCAGAGAACATTTTGGGTATTGTATCAAATTATTGTGTATATTATATATATTCTTGAACATCTAGATAAACTAAAATGTAGTTTTTATTTTTGTATCTATAAATTTTTAGATAAAATAAACTTTACTTACCAATAAATTGTAATTGATGAAATAGCACAGATTAATATGCACCCTAATGAATTCATTGTATCAGACAAAGGCAATAAAATTGTTGAAATTAATTTGATTGTTTATCTTTATATACTAAACTAGAAGATTAAAAAATACTTAAATAGTAACTTCAATTTTCGGAAAATACTCCTGATTTTATAATTTTGAAGATTTTTGCAGTACTCCCCCCCCCTCAAGAAAAACCTTGCATTATTTTATTAATAAATTGTATCTAAAAACATATTCTCTGCCATTAAATGTTCAGCCAACTATTTTTTTTCTGACTGAAACCGAATTAAAAATTGTATTATAAAAAGAAATAAATAAAATTTTGCTCTAGATAAATTTCATTCTTTGAACACTAATGTGCTACCTGTTTCTATCTCCGAGATCTACTTTTATTTCTTTTTTCTGTCTCGTGAAGATGCTATTACGTCAAACAGATGGAACATAGGGCGCATTTACGTCAAAAAACTTGTAAGGTATTAAGTAATATAACCTGCTGGTATAGCTCACCGTTAAAAACTGGAGGGAGAACAGTCGAACATTGGCCTTGCTAGTCACGTGTACACTGGCATGGTAGACTTCAGGGTGACTTAGAGCATGCAGCAGCAGCCTCGAACGACTAAATCAACTGTACACTATGTAGTTGACGCTAGAATAGCCAGTTCAGCATTTGTAAAAAAGAATAGATAGTGGAAATCAGGTGTTGTAGCTTTATTAAAAAAGAGCGATTAATCTAATAATAAAGCTGAATGTGTGTGTGTGTGTGTGTTGGCGCTCTAAAGGCCAGACCGTAGGACCTACAGCTACCAAATTTGGTACATGTATACCTTGGAAGTCGGGAATGTGCATCTGGGAGTCCTTTTTTCGAATTTTTAATTATAATTGAATAAATTAAAATTTAAGCGAAATTTCGACGCTTTTTCGCTATAACTTCCGAAAATATCATCGCACAAACATGATTTTTACATCAATTTAAAGATTAAAAAATTAGCTTTCTAATGGTATCAGTATTTTAATGTATAACTCAAGATTCTATTTTTAAAGAAATATTTTAACCATGTTGATTTTTATCACTTGACTGGATAAAAAAAAAACAATGCCGGAAGTTCAAATAAAGAAAAACCTATCATCGCAAATAAATCTAAAGAAATGCAACTTTTAGCACGTGACTGGATAAAATAAAAGAAATATAAAATGTGATACTTTCTAAAAAAATAAATACCAAGCAAAGGTTTCTATAATCGCTTGCAATATCTAAATCAGTAATTCAATAAATCTTCTTTATTTACGGTAAACCTGATTGAATTTAGACAGGATATGCATTGAAATCCCGACTTAATGGCATATTTCTATAATCGTTTGCAATATCTGTATCATTAATTCAATAATTTTTTTCCATTATAAAATGTGATAATTTCTAAAAAAATAAATGCAAAGCCAAGGTTTCTATAACCGTTTGCAACATTTAAATCCTTTATTGAATAATTTTTTCCCCTTTTTCGCTTTCTTAAAAAATATTTAATATTTTGGCAACATCACCGAAAAATTTTTTAGAACACATTACTTATGGCGAACCAGCTGGTCGCCAAAGGCGGCTAGTTATAAAAAGTTTAAAAAATGAAAGAATTTTTTAAAATCAAATATTTGGTGGTAAAAACAAAAATAATAAAAATGTGACTGATAGAAAAGCTTTTAATAATGTAAAATCACCATTGTATTTACGTAGTGTTCTAATTTCAATATAATGAATGCTTGAAGTATTTCGTTCTTTTTTATACTAATCATTGTAGGTTTTATAACCTTTCTTGCTGTTTCCTGTAATTTTTATCAATTTCATTCATCTAGATCATCTTTTTTTTCTTGTCTTGTTTACTTACAAGAACTGATAGCTTCAAAAGCCATTCAGAAACAATTTTGTGAAATTTGTGATGTAAAAAATGTTCATCACAATTTCGAAGTTAAAATTTTCGACCATAGCAAAACTTAAAAGTGTGTGAGAAGATAAATACCATGTTTTGGGTAATGACAGCTCACCAAACTTGTAAAAATATTGGTGTAAAAATTGCATTTTTAAAAAATGCCACGTATATGTTAAATATTTGGATTTTAAAACTAATAAAATTGTTAAAGTATCGCGATATGCATTACAATGCTTAAATGTTTTAGGGAATTTTCGAGGTTTTAAAATATTTCAGGAATATGACTTAAATTATTAACATTTTCAACAGCTCATGAATATTTCCACCCAAAGTAAACATGTGAAACAAAATGATAATTTTCTTTACACATTATAGCTATATAACCAATTGCATTTAGAATAAATTTGGAACTGAAATTTTTTATGGTACCGGAATGTTCTGCTTAGTTTTTCAAAACAATGTTTAAATCTGGCACGGTCCAACTTTTTAAAAAATTGTATTTAATTTTTGGTTCAGGGAAAACTAATAAAATACATTTCTTTTTTGAAGATCTGCCGTTGTCATCGTTTTCTATAATCTATAATTAATAACAATTGATCAATTAAAAAATTCATCCGAATAAGACTTAAAAAAATTTTCGGGTGTAAAAATTGCAATTTTCGGGTGGTAGAGTTTTTAGCTCTAATAAAAGAAAATGAACATCCAACAAACCAGATTCTCGTTTTCTAGAAATATTCTAGACTCTTTTTCTCTGGCATTTTTCAAGACACAATTCCTTTGGTTTCAATCAGGCTTGCAATGCCATTTGTAAGACCGGTTTTATTATCAGAAACTGGCACCTTTCAGATAGTGTTCTTAGAATAGATCGATTAAGAATAAATAAAGACAGCTTCAAAACAGGATTTTCAGAAATTTTCGCCAGCTAAGCAGGTACACTTTTTTTCAGAGTTTGTCAGAAAAGGTTGTCGCTTAAGTATCATATTGTTAGACATTAGACAGTCAATAAATTAAAATAAAAAGAAAGATTTGAGTGTCATGGCAAGTATGCTTTCGAATGTAAAATCATTCGATAAATTAAATATGCCAATCGATCATTTATTTTTGGGGAGTAGATGGTAAATAGATGGGAATTTCAAGACTGAATATTCGTTTCAATATTTTCTGTTTTAATTTCTATCTGTTTAAAAATTAAAGCATTATATTATCATATTTAGAACTAAAAACATTTCGTCTTTTAACAGTAAATTTAAGAATATTGTTTAAGAACTATTAGCCTGGATTCAACAGAAAAATTTCATCCAGTAGTACTTATGATTAATAAAATTACTTCCGTTACTTTCGAACACCAATTCATTAGTTTGATTTTATAAAACATTCTTCAAATACGATTTTGAACGTAATGTGTATATAATATTATCAAGATTCTGATTATTCTGTAGTAACTATGTGATTAATATAAAGTAATTAGTTGTTTTTGTGAGTACCCGAAAGATTTTACATACTTAATTATTTTGGAAAATTCTCTGCAATTTTTGTCTGTAACTGGCTTGGAAAAATTATTCATTCTATTCGATTGTATCTTGAATTAAATTTTAAAGCCCTATTCTTTATTTCGCCGATTTTTTTAACCATAACTTTTTAAAAGTAAGATATGATGGTTTATGTTTTATTAATTTCTAACTAAAAATTATTTAGAACTAATTTATAATTTGTTTTATAATTTAAGTCTTGATATCAGAAATAATTAAAAATAATTTTCTTTTATAATACACTAATAAAAGTAAATTTTATTAGATTTTTTTATTTTTTAACTTCGATGCAAATTTTCTAAAAACATACAGAAATTTTATTATTTTTTTCATAAATTAATTCCTTATTTATTTATTTATTACTGCCAATTTTAAATTAGTTTTCATTCATTTTAATTTAAATATTTTCTAATATCAAAAACAGTTAAAGTGAGTTCACACGAGGCTAACTAGTGCGCGCAATAAAAGATCACGCCAACTTTCCGAAGATCACATGTCCACAACGGGACAATGGCAAATAGTTGTCCAGTTGGGATAACGTTGGCCATTGTCCCAACAACGTTGACTCACTATTTATTCGAGGACAATACGGGCACAAAAGTAGAGAGGCAACGATTGCGCGCAATAATCAGCCTCGTGTGAACCCACCTTTACTGTCAATAATTTTACAAAAAAAAAAAAATACTGTCTATAATTTTACTAATGTTAATATTTTAAGGAACTTATTTTCTAAGAAAATTTAAATGTGATATTGAAGATAATCAAAAAATCAAAACAAAAAAACAATATTTGAAATTTCATTACGTATTTTTTTTCTTTTCAATTTTGCTTTCGCCTTTTTAATAATTTACTTTTTATTTTGTTTGTTTGCAAAGTAATGTATAATTTAACACTTTGTGTCATAAAGTGTCAATAATTAAAAAATTAACGTACGAATAATTAACAGAGTAGTATTTCTTAAATTTATTTTCGTTTTTTATTTAATTCCCTCAGAGACACAAATATTACAAAATTCAGAAGGTCAGAAATAAACTATTGATTACATATTATCTATAGAGGTCAATATCTACGATCTTATTATCTACTAGCCGCCTTTGGCGACCAGCTGGTTCGCCATGAGTAATGGGTTCTAAAATTTTCAATTAAATCACATATTCATTAGCCTTGAAGTAACTCCGGGCATTGATTGGCCTGAAACTAATATTTTCTTTAAGATGATGGACTGAAAGTTCTAAAAGAACGCGTTTTCCTAATGATATTCCTTAATTTTAAAAATAAGTCAATTTTAATGATTGATTTATAAGACTGATTGATGGGACAACTTTTATTTAAAATATTAATAAAAATATTTTGTAAAATATGGCTCACAGAGCAAAGTATGAAGAAATCTAAAACTCATTATTCATAAATGCATTGTTTGACTCAAACTACATAAAATGTAATTATTTACTTCATTTAGATCAAATTGTTAGTATTAAACAATATACATGCCTATTAATAATATTTTACAAATTGGCCATTGGAAAGGAATTTGAATGCACATCCTGTATAAATTTAATCCTGTATAAATAAAAATAATTTATTCAATTAATGATTTAAATATTGCAAAGGATCATAGAATCCTTTGCCTTGCATTTTTTAAAGAAAATATCACATTTTATACTTATTTTATTTTATCCAGTCACGTGCTAAAAGTTGCCTTTCTTAACATTTAATTTGCGATGATAGCTTTTTTTTAATTTTGAACTTCTGTCAAAATGATGGCATCATGATGATAAAACCTAATTTTTTCCCTTTGACGTACTCTTGCAGATTTTATAGAAACCTTAGCTTTTCATTTATTTTTTTAGAAACTATCACATTTTATAATGAAAAAAAAAATATTGAATTAATGATACAGATATTGCAAACGATAATAGAAATATGCTATTAAGTCGGAATTCCAATGCATATCCTGTCTAAATGCGATCAGGTTTACCAAAAAGATTTATTGAATTAATTATTTAGATATTGCAAACGATCATAGAATCCTTTGATTTGCATTTATTTTTTTAGAAAGTATCACATTTTATATTTCTTTTATTTTATCCAGTCACGTGTTAAAAGTTGTATTTCCTTAGATTTATTGTGCGATGATAGTTTTTTTTTATTTAAACTTCCGGCATTCTTTTATTTTATCCAGTCATGTGATAAAAACATGGTAAAAATATTTCTTTAAAAATTCGTTAAAAATAGAAGCTTAAGTTATACATTGAAAAAACTGATACTGTTAGAAAGCTAATTGTTTTATCTTTAAATTGATATAAAAATCATGTTTGTGCAATGATATTTTCGGAAGTTATAGTGGAAAAACGTCGAAATTTTGCTTAAATTTTAATTAATTCAATTTCTAATTAAAAATTCGAGAAAAGGGCACCGAGGTGCACATTCCCGACCTCCAAGGTATACATGTACCAAATTTGGTAGCTGTAGGTCCAACGGTCTGGCCTGTAGAGCGCCAACACACACACACGCACACTCTCACACGCACACTCTCTCACACACACACATTGAGCTTTATTATAAGTATAGATATAGGTTATTCATTCGTTTTGTTTTTCGAAACAAGGAAGTAATAAAAAGAAAAGAAAAAGGAAAACTGGAGTTCTTTCGTTGACAGAAAGATAAAAGATCTTCATTCACGAAATAAGATCTTCATTCACGAATAAAATAAATATCCGCCAAAATACTATTATCAATAACAAAAACGGAAAAGTACCAAAATCATTTTATATGCAAGATTATATGTAATTATTACATCATGTGCTTACATAACATCATCTACGTTTTAGTATCAGTAGCAGCATATCAGATGTTTATCAAGATTAATATCCATGTTATCATATATTTTTTTCTTCTTCCGGAGTTTCCCTAAGAACGCCTGACATTGTTATTCTTTCAGAAGACCTTGATTTTCAATTAATGGATTGCATCGTATTTCTTGCCAAAGCGACCTTATTATGTCACATTTTGATTGTGAAAGAAGGCAACTTCGTAGAAACGAATTTTTTTATAATAATCAAAATAAAGATGTGCGCAGGAAGTATAAATACAGCGCAGGATGTAATCAAGGATTTATAAACATAACGTTGACTGAAATTGTAAACGAAAGAATTTATCTTCGCTGCAATATACTGGGGAATCATTCTTGAAATGATAACTCCTGAGTTATATATTTCATATTGCTATTAAACTTATCTCAATCTTAAGCAATACCACCTATTAAGTGAATATACTTTAGTTGATAACTTTTTCCTTAACGACCGATATCACGTTTTAGTATATTTATACTAATAAAAGTATGAAGTTCGTTTCTAATCAGCATTTGAACAGATTTGTAGATTGATATTTTATCTAATTCACCTTTGTGAGAGATCCTTCCAATTAGTTGCTAGGTTAAATTTATTTATTCCAAGAAGTTGTGCGCCTATGACCAGTTTCATCTTTATGAGTAGCTTTTAAAACGTCATTCGATTCCAAATTACATGAAATTGTGAAATCTCAAAATGTTTAGAATATGTTTAAGTTATCTTGAGATTTTCCTGACTGGGTAATTTCTTCACTTAAGAGTAATTTGTTATTTTCATTAAAATAAATTTCATCGATAACCATCGAATCTTTTTTTTAAATAAGAATGTTTCTTGTTTAACGTTAATTTTGCCCTTGATTGTACCTTCAATTATTATATTTTGCTGAATTACCGACCAAGTCAAAATATAACGATATCACATGTTAAGAATATTTATGATATATTAAATTCGACATTATGGTTTATTAATGTTATAAGAAGAAATCTTTCAGATTTATTAATTTTGAGTTGGTATGACATTAGATTACAATTGCTAGAAATTGCAGCTTGTATGTGATTAATGAAACTTTTAGGCTTGGGATTGGAGCTAATAAGATAAATATTTTGTAACTATTTCATGAACATGTGACAAGATTTAGTTTTGTGTCGATGCTTCGGGTGGTGTGAAAGCTAACTTGCTTTCAAATAAAATGAAAAAGAAATAAATACATGCGCATTTATAAACAGATGAACAAACAAGCGCTCACACATGGACGGACTTGCACGGTTTTAAGATGCCGTTTTTGATTAACAAACTATTAATTGTTAAAGACGAGAAATTATAAGATATTTTCCCCCCTTTCATAATATGTAAACCTTTCATCTCATTTAATTTTACCAAAAATATGAATTTGGAATTTTTTGGTTTCTCATTTGACAAAATTCAAAAATTCGTTTTAGAAATTATTCTCGTTAAAAATTGCATGTTTTAAATATTTTTCAGATGGCTTGCTTAGATTGAGTACTAGATTCCTAAAATAGATATTATATATATATATATATATATATATATATATATATATATATATATATATAATGAGCTTGAAAATTAAATTGAGATTTTTTGAACGGTAAGCACATATATAAAAGACAAAATTAGAAATAAAATTCAAGGTGATAATAAAACCACCGATATATTATTATAAGAACTATATATCGTTTATATAAAAATTAAAATTTAAGTAAGCAGAAAAAAATTTTAAAGTCAGAAATTAGACCACTGAAATTCTCAGCAGCTTTAAAAAAACAAGATTTGTTTATATTTCATCCTGTTTAATTGGTACACTTTATAATTTTTTAAACATCAGTGGATTTCAAAGAATGCGTTTAAATTTCGACATCTTAATTTAAATGTTAATATTTTTTGAATTCCCAAATTCAAAGGGATTTTTAGTTAAAAAGAGCTCGCTGTAAAAGCGAAAAATGCTACAAATATTGAAGGCCAAATTCCTCAAATAACTCCAAATTTCTAAAGTCGGCAAATTTATAAATGTTTAATCTATGCAACATATATAATGACTATAAAGACTGGAAACTTTACAGATCAATATATGTATAGATTTTGAAGTATTAATTCTTCTTGCAATGATCAATTTATTTAAAATTATTAAGATAAATTTATTTGCAATTTTGTTTCATCAATCAAATGAAAAAAATTTTCTTATTTGAGAGCTAGTTTCTGGCGTTTCTGATTTTTCATTATAATAAAAATTTAAGAAATATCCAGACGATGTTACTACATGGCTTTTTCTCAAGATAATAACAAATTTTCCTACTGAGCATTAATTTAAAATTAAGTAGGTATACTTTATGTTAAAACGTAATGTAATTAATGGTGGTGATATTTTTTCTTCAGTCATAATTCTGTCACATACATCGTGCGTTTTATTTCCCATCATAAACAGTTTATTATTATACATAACATTACATGTATATTATTCTTTCAGGTATAAAGCTGAGTTGGAGGGTATGCAAAGCAAAGGCCATATCGGAGACAACTTACCCGCCGTAACGTTTGCCATTTTTGGATTGGGTCGAATAGGGACTATTCACTTGGATAACCTTAGCAGAAACCCAAGGGCAAGAATCATCTTTTGCGTAGAAGAGTCAGACGAAAGAATCAACTACGTCAGACACAAATGGAAATTGATGGAACCAGAGACTACATTCCTGAAGCCGTCTGAACAAGAACAAATATTTAACGACGAGAGGTATATAGAGAAAGTTTTTTTTTGTCAATTTTTTTTTGTATGCAATGTGATAGATTAAAAAATATCCATCATCATTATCATACGTTTGTTGCTAATTATCATACGTTGCGCATTATCATACCACTGTTCTTACTAAAATAATTAACAATTGGACTTTTTTCATTATTTCTTGCTATTTCTAATCTTAATATATATTTTGATACAACTTTCATAAAACTTTCCAGGGTTGATGCTGTTTTGGTTTGCACTCCAACTTTCACGCATGAAGAGATTGTATTAAAGTCTTTGAAGAAAGGTAAAATTTAAATATTCTAATAATTGTGTAAAATTGTAAATGAAAGGGTATTTTCGAAATGATTAGTTGCATTCAGCAGAACGTAATCCAAGGAATTTTTACGTTTTTGTTTGTTTGTTTAAACCTGAAGTAATTTTAAGGCTTAAATAGAGATAAGATTATTGTTATTTTTACTGAGATGTGAACTGTTTGTATGAACTAAGATCGCCAAATTACTTTATGGTTAATTGTACTGCACAATGAGAGCAAAATTAAAAAGAAATGAATATAGTTGAATAAATAATTTTCAAATTCTGAATTTCCTATTCAAATTGTATATTTAGATTTAAATAATATGCCTTAAAGATTTATTATTGTGTGATGTACATATTATATAGCCATGATATATCTATATTCAAAAGTGATTCAAATCTGAGAAATATATAAATGGTAATTTTTATGTTTCTTTGATCCAGGTAAAGCTGTATTTTGCGAGAAGCCTTTAGCCTTAGATGATGAAGGTATTGAGCGATGCTTAGATGCAGCTAAGAAATATAATAGGCCCCTTCTATGTGCTTTTAATAGGTAGTCTTTTCTTTTTTCTTCTTTATTTAGTGTAATATAATATGATTTTTTAATCAAATGAGCTAAAATCGATCAATCTTGTTCCATTTACAAGGGCGAATATTTAGATTTTTTTTCGCGTATCAAATCTAATATTATATATAAGTTTCTCTTCTGCACTTCTATCCTTTTGCTTATTTAGTTCTTCAAAAAAGAATACAGCTAATATCTCTTTTGGAAATGGAAGATGGGGAGAGGAAACAAAGATATTTATTTAGTAATGAGTTACAATCAACGCCACAGGCATTCACTCGAAATTCTTTTTATCATTTCAGACGTTTCGATCCTGGTCTGAAAACTGTTAAAAATAGGCTGGATTCTGGAGAAATTGGAAAAGTGCAAATTGTGAAAACTTGCAGCCGTGATTCTCCCAAACCAAGCTATGAATACTTGAAGATCTCAGGTGTTTTATTTAACTTATTTTCGGCTGCATATTCGCATTTATCTACTCACTTTATATCGTTATGATAATCTTGCTATAATTAAAAAACATAATATTTAATTTTTGACATAAATCTTTTTGAATATAAAAACCATTTTTCTAACCATTTTTTTCTTTTTAAATTACTTTTTAATGTCTCTATTAAATGATCTTTGGTAAAATTCTAGCTTAGTGTACCTTGTTTCACCAAAGATACCAACAGTTAAAAGTCGCCAATCAAGATGGCTGGCAATATAAACAATACTGTGAAATAGCTAGTTACCTACAATTTATTTTAAAATCAATGAAATTTATTGATCACGATCTGACACTTCTTTTTAAAACTTCATGGTTCACGCCGGTTGAATCTTTTTTGAATACTGAAATAATGAACTTTTGCAAACCGGATATTAGACTGGAGCTTTCTTTAAGAAATTTGAAGGAATAAATACTTATTTCGTTCAATTGTTTCTTCTTTATGAAGGATCAATTGATAATTTCTATTTAAGATAATTATAAGATAATTTTCATTTAAAAAAATCAGAACTTACCAATGCAAACGTCGTCTTGTCAGCGTCAAATATATTTCGAAATATAGACATCGAATCCACAAATACGATATTCCTTATAATTTTTGCAAACATAATATTTCTGATTATCCTAATCACCAAATATCGGATTTTGGAACACACCTACATTATCGAATAATAACGGGAAATACACGAAAATAACAACAAATCGTAAATAATTATATTAGAATGTTAATATGAACCGTGAAATAAAAACAAATTATTCAAAAAGTTCAAGCTTATGTTTTTATTTTCTGTTCTGACAGAATTCCTAAATAGACGATTTTCATTAGAATAAAATAGTTTGATAAGAATTGCAAAAAATAAATATT
>JAPMOQ010000054.1:425348-445278 GCA_026543055.1 Argiope trifasciata | reverse complement strand
TAAGAATTGCAAAAAATAAATATTATCTGTACATAGTTCGCTTTAAAAATAATATTGAATATTTTATTAACAGTAATAATACTTACGATTATAATGTGTAATTTATTTGAATTTTTTTTGTATGTTTATTCATCGATAATTATTTATTTTCCTTTCTTACAATAAAGCTGTAGTAGATGTGCAACTCAATAAGCGAAAAAAATTGTAAACTAATCAATATTAGGATTATTAGGAAAATTATTCCTCTTGAATTTTTTGGGTTACCACATTGGCTACAAATTGGGAGTACACTAAACTAAGATTAAACATATTTTTTAATCATATTTTACCACTCTGTATTGGGTTCAAGATTAACAAAATACGTGTGACTTTTCTGATTCAATAATTCAGACAAATTAAAGAGCACAAATGAAGCTATTGGTGAAATCTATGTGTACTGTGATATTACTGAACCATGATAAAATCCTAAATAAAATAAGTGCTTTCATTAAATAAATACAGCTAACTCCAGACGTATGGCAATTTATAGTAATGTCACATTCATGCATTTCCAACTAACGATCGAAATAATAATAATTTGATAATAAAAAGGGAAAAGAATGTATCATAACTAGAAGCGAAATCAATAACAAATCATAAAATTTGTCAGTTGTCATTGCAATATGATATTGGTAATAATTAATGGCGTTCTGTTTTTTTTTTTTTTTTCATATTAGAATAAGGTATTTAATGTTCTTTTTCATGATTGCTTAAATTTTATAACTTTAAATATTTAAGAATGATAATCTTTTATTACCACATTCAGTAGCTCAATCTTCAATTGAAGAAGGATGTTAAATTGATGTATTTAATCCTGAAGTCATTTCAACTTCACAGCAATACAATTAAATGAAGATAAATCATTTCAAAACACTATTATCATTTACCTTGCGAAGAAATTAAAAACTTAGTAAATAGCTTTCATATGTTTACTTGAGCCGTTGAGTCATTCCTGGTATTTCAACAATATTAAAATCTGTGACGTGGTGAATCAGTATTTGTTTTCTCATTTATCGGTCGCATTTTTCATTACTTTCCTGTAAACGAAATATACAAAGAAAAAGTATTGTAATTATAAAAAATTATAAATTGATGAATCTTCTCGTTTTACAGCTCCCTGAGTCTGATAATTTATATTTAAAATTATGTCTCTCTGTCTGTGAACAGGAGAATTAGAAAAGGTTTGAGTAATTAAGGTTTTTTTTGCTGTAATTAATGTATAAAAAATCACGACTTTATACCAAAAAAAGTATATATGTATATTTATTGCCCTTACAAACTAATTACCTAGCATCTTTTTGTCAAGCTGAGAAGATTAAAAATACTTTCGCTTTAACATAAATATTAGGGCCGAGATTACCTGTGATAAGGTCTTGGCTGATTCTGAGGACTTCAGGCTCAATACCCGATTCCACGGAAGAACCATCTTATAAGTGGGTCTGGTCCACGTTAAATCCTTCGGAACCAAACGTCCACCAACTGATGTGGAATGAAAGTTTGAAGAGGGTTGCTTGTTCAGGTGTCATCCCCGTCATCTGACCATGGTTCAAAATTACGAAGTCCGTCTCAAAATAGTTCTAGCATTGCTTTAAAACGGGACGTTAACTTAACAAAAAATCAACTGAAATATCAAAATTTATATCCAGCATAACAAAGACACTCATTCATTTTTGTTTTTTATTAATACTGAAGAGAAGAAAAAGCCCATTCATTCGAAGCAGTAAATATAAGAAGGATTATTAAAAATTCTAAAAGTTTTCTTACTATTAGAAATTGTTATGTTATGCATGTGCAGAATTTCCACACAGGATTTTGGTCAGTTTTTCGAATTCTGGCTTTATTCATATAATTTTTGTTTTCTTATTTTCTAATTTTGTATTGTTTTAAAACTTGGATATGTTTTAAAAAGCGAATCTATGCATTCCAAAAAGGAAAATACTTTTCATTTAAATGGAAAAAAAGTGATTTATTTGAAATTTTTTGTTTAAAATTCTAGTAAACAACAATTCTTAAAGAGGGTGGTAACAACCATCTTTCTCCTCTTCACATTGCTATGACCCTGGCAAGGAAGGTGGAATATATCTTTGTCAATTCGGGAAGAGTACTTTCAATAGTTTTACATTTGTTTTTATTTCTTTTGACAATTTTATAAAATACATTCAGTAATGAAGAACAACTTTTGAGTAATACTTTTTAATGTGACTATTTTCTGATATGTGACATACATATGATCCTTTTTTTAGGTGGAATTTACCACGATTGTGCAGTGCATGATATTGACTACATTTGTTGGATCTTGGGCGAGTATCCAGTGAGCGTATCCTCTTTCGCACACACTCATTTCGATGACATCAAGCAGCTGGACGATATGGACACCGTTTGCATTATCATGAAATTTCCGAGTGGAATATTGGCCACCATTGACCTCAGCAGGTGCGCCGTTTATGGATACGACCAAAGAGTGGAAGTAAGGTCCATAGTATTGTATATCACTATTTGTATATAAGGCACTAAAGCTTTAGTTTCATTAATATGTTTAAAGTTGATTGTTTCCTGCTAATTTTGTCGGAATGTTTCAAAGGATTTCCTATTTAATTTTTGACTTACACACTTACATTGAACCATTTTTATTCAATCTAGCTCAATATAAAAATCAAACCATTTTTGTTCAATGTGCTACTGAACAATTTTTAACAAACAAATGCAAACAATATTATAAAAAGATGATCAAGCAATTACAAATATTTTAATATTTTTTACATAAGATAGTTTATAAGGAAATTTGAATAGGGCAGTTTCTTCAAAAGTTTCTATAGGGCAAATGGCAACATTCTAATTTTGGTGAATTGGAAATTCAACTAACCAAATATAAACGCATTAATATATTTAAATCTTCTTAATGGATTCATGTTGGGAAAAATTTGACTGATAGTTTTTAAAAAAATTAATACTAAACAGGAAGACATCAAAACTTTGACTCTTCAAGGTCAAATTCGTTCATTTGAGTCAAATGATTTCTAAATTGTAATATAGTTTATTTGCTATATCACGATGAAAATATTTCACCCAATTAAACTGATTCAACATTTTGTAGTTAAAACAGCCAAGTTAATGATAGAAGAAGAGGTTGCGGTTGCTGGAATCATTGTATTATGTAATCGGGTTATGTAGCCATAAGCCCACATAAACGAACTGCCTGTTACAAAAGTTTTAGATTTATTTTTTCTTCTTAATTGTACAAGACCAACACAAATGTTAGATTAAAAGATCATCATTGGAACATTTTCCATCTTATTAAAGATTATAAGTCGAAATTTTCCCATATGGGGCTACTAATGATTGTCTAACATCCAATGTTTGAATACGTTTGTAACATTGTGTAGCTCTTGGTTAATCTATATAGAATTAATGGTAGGTGAATTGTAATGTATTGAAGTCATCAGCGTTTCTTGGCGAATATTTAGAGCGGGTTATTTCTGTAAGCAATTAAAGAAAAAAAGTAGCTGAATGTTAAAAAATAGTTAAAAATACTATCTGGAACAGGATATCGGAACGTTATGAAGGGCTTTTGAGAATGAATATGAAATCTAAACTGCCATTTTTTAAGACAGGATTTCTAATACTTGGAAACAAGTTTATTAGGAAAGGCAGGAAATACATTTTTTATTCAATTTATTTCATTAAAATTTGCTGATATCTAACAAGCTTGAATGTTTGATATTTTTTCTTTTAAACATGTCTCATTATGTGATTTATTTTCTATTGTTAAAGCCTCAGCAAATATTTTTGATTTGTACTTGTAAAAGGGTGATTATAAGATCCAAAAGGACTTACCAATCAAATTAGAAAATTTTTCTAATATTTTCTTTCATGTCCTATTTTTGAAAATTTAATTCTGGCTCAACAATCTTTTTCACATTTTTCTTACTTATTTCGCAGACTTGATATATTTCCACCGTGACGCAGATTTTAGTGTTTTTATTTTCGGATTTTGTCTTTCTTTAGGTGGATTAATATATTTTTCATATAATAATATTACAATATTTATTCGATCTCAAATAATTTCATTGTATACATTTCATTTTATTGTACAATTTATTATACCTATTTTGTTTCTTGGTTTTAATGCCTGTCACATTTCATTTTTTTTTTATCTAGTACTTTTTCAAAAAAGAAAAAAAAGTTCTGTCATGTTTGATCATAGATTCTATTTTTTCCGAAAGTTGTTTATTCTTCACTAGCTGCGTGCTGAGAATGAAGAATCGTTTGCTAGACTGGTAGTAGACTGAGGAGGGGAAAAGCAGACGATAGTGGAAGTTACATGAAAATCGAATTTTGAATAAATAAATAACTTCGAATAAATTTTAAAGATCAGCATAATATTTTACTAGTTATAAAAACAAACAAATATCCAAGCAAAAAAATCTGACTTAAAAATTTGGATAATTCCTTTGTTTTTCTAAAAAAAATATTTTACAAGGTTTGGCTTTCTTTTACAAGCTCCTCTCAATTAAAAAAAAGAACCTCTTTTTTATATCGTTTTAAAGTTAAACTATCTTTGCAGGTATTTGGAGAAGGTGGAATGTTGACTTGTGGCGAGCAGAGACCTGTTGGAGTGAGGGCTCACAATGGTAAGGGTACGACGGCTGTTCCCATCTTCTTTTCTTTCGCCTCTCGGTACCAAGAATCGTATGAAGATGAAATCGAACATTTCTTGAATGTCTGTCAAGGTGAGTGTTTTTTACAGTGTATTAGTTGTAAAGTAATTGCTCTAACTTAGCTAGATAAATTACTTAAAATATAAATTTTAATTATTTATATCGCAACTGCTTTTTTGAGAAAATGTTAAAATGGGTATACAGAAATTAAAAAAATAAACGTATATCTAATAATTTAACAAGTTTTTTTGAAATACCTTGGATTAACTGAAATATGTCAGATTACGTTTATGATAATTAGAAACTGCTATGTATTTCAGTATTACTGTCAACTACATGGCTGAATTTATATAACGAGTCGGAAAACTTGTGATTAGTTACTATACAGCATAATTTACTATTCTTTATTACGGCAAGGTAAATTTAACATTTATATCTATATTTTCATTTAGAAAAGCAAATTTTTTGTATTTATATGAAGTGCAAAGCTAATTAAAAAACAATATTTAATTTGTTTATATAATCAATATAATATAGCACTATCTTTTTTTTCTTCCGAGGCACAAGTGTCTGTGTTTACTTGTGCTTATATAAAGAGTAAAACTGACTATATATAAATATGTAACATTAGTAATAAGCATACTTGCTGTTTAAGAACATATTTTAACTTGCATAATATCATCCAATGAAACACATTCTTTATAATGCGATTTTTTTTATTATATGGAATGTATGCTCTGCTTTGTAAGACAGTCCATTGTATTGAGCTGTTATCATACAAAAATGCTTTTAATACATTATATCATTTACAATTTACTGCCACTAATTAGTACAATTGTAAAATAAAAGTACACTTACAAGTTTAGTATAATTTTAGTTTAATTCTTCTTAAATTTTATTTAATTATTCAAATTTTTAAAGAAATTAAATTTTTTTGCAGCAAAACAGGTATTTGCTGTCGTTATTTTGATATAAACATTAAAGATATTGTGATAAATCATTAAATAACATTATTATAATATTTATCACAAAATTAAATAACATAACATTATTCGTTATATTATACAATATGTGTATATTATGAATTATGTGCAAAACCGCACCTATGTGAACTTGCCTTACTATAGTTCCCATATTGGGAAAAAGGTTATATTCTGTATGTTATTACTCACTCTATTGAAACCATTTTAATTGATATATTATTGAGGAATAAGAGTTAAAAAGAAACTAAGCACTTTATATCTAAAAGCTACTAAAATTCTTCGTTTTTGCTGTATATCAGAATGGCTTTATAACACTAGGCTGTATTGCTTGTAAATACTTGTTATGCAGATTATATGTAGAATTTATTATGATTATGAGAATTTATTAATTATATGTAGAATATGTATATTATGTAGTGATACTAGTTTTGAAAATGAGGCCATATCATTTAAATAATTTAACACAAACGGAAATAAGGTTAAAAATTAAATAATATTTCGATATATATATACTCTTTCTTGCTTATCGTTATAACTTTAGAACGTGGCTTAGAAATGATTACATAGGAAGTTACGGGTACTTCTTTAAAATAGATAACGAATAACAAGGAAATGCGTCTTGCGATTACGTAATAAAATATTTAACAGAACATTAATATAGAACTGATAAGCCTGTAGCTTTGCTCTTGAATTTTTATGTTTTTATTGATGTAACTCTTATCTATATCAGCTTTCCAGTATTTATTTTTCTAATATCAATTTTTCTTCTGATATCTGAGCGCAGTCTTAGAAGCCTTTATAATTGTCATTAAATGGCTGATTTTTTCCTTAATTTTTTTTGTTTTTGTTTTTAATCCTTTAATTGTAAATTTTGAAAAAATATAGTAAAAATATATTTAGATGTGCATAGCAAATTTGTGGGATTTCTATAGTATGTTTACTTACAATAAGTTTTTAACTTGTTATTTTAATTAATTTATTTTAATTACCCATTATTACCCAGAAATCTGTCCAAGATGATATGCTTACATATCCCATTCTAAGCATTTAGAATTATGAATCGTCCGTAAATGGGCCAATTAAAACACATTGCTTATGGGCAAATGTGCCAAATAAAGGCACATTCCTTAAGTTTATTTAAGCTGTTTATATAAACTTAAATTTTAAATTTACAAAAGTAAATTCATTTTTGTCATTTATTCTATCACAGTTTTATCAATTAAGCTGTTGAACATTCCAAAAAATAATTTTTGTAAAATATGTTTTATTTTTAACTAGCCGCCTTTGGCGTACAGCCGGTTCGCCTATCTTCTTGCTCGTTAAAATTTTAATAATTAAATATTTTAATGTTTTAAAGCTTCAAATTTTGATAGGCATATTATTCTCTAATAATATTATAAAAGCCTTCAGTACACTCTAAATATTTTAATTTTGCATTAGCTCCGTAGTATTTATGCTTTAAATCAAAGTGGAAATGATTAATATAAGAATATGTTTTTGATGATATGAGTATTTCAAATGGAATCGCTGAATATTTTAATCTTATAAGAATTAAAAAAATATTTTTCTTAATTTATGAAATATCTCAAGAGCTTTTCAACAAAATTTTTATCAGATTCATCATGAACATATCGATTAATGACCAATGTTTAGTTTTAAATGAACTTATCGATTAATTAACAATGCTTATTTTTAAATGAACATAACGATTAATGACCAATGTTTAGTTGTAAATGAACATATCGATTAATTAACAACGTTTAGTTTTAAACATGGTAAGCCTTCAAAACCATCCGTATCCGTTGAAAATATTTGTCAACAATCAGAACAAAATGCGCGTGCGGGAATTTTCAACTCCGGTTATGATAACGCAAATGCTTGAATTTTCGGAGCCAGTTAGGATAACGCTATGCACATGAGAAATTTTTAATTTCCCTTATTCTGTTTTATTTTAATTCAAAAGTGCTTTAGACTAAATCTGAAAGATCGAATGATTAACAATTTTTAACTTTAAATGCATCAAACACTTAGAAAATAAACAAAATCGTTTGAAATAATCAGCCAAAAATATTTTAAGCGTAACCTCTCTAGCGTAGGAAAAAAATACTGATTCCTTACTCATTTGGCGGTGGGGAAATGAAAAGATTTTTTCGTCTTAAAAGTTAGTTTTTACTGAATAATTACAATTCTAATTAAAAATTTAAAAAAGGGATCCCAGGTACACATTCTCGACCTCTAAGGTATGCATGATCCAAATTTGGTAGCTATAGGTCAAACGGTCTGGCTTGTAGAGCGCCATCACACACATATTGAGCTTTATTATAAGTATAGATATCAGTGAAAAAGGTTTATATAGGTCTTAATTTATTAATATCCTGAAAATAATCACTGTGTATGGATATAGAAGCAATATTAAAAATGTTAGAATCGAACTGTATATTATCAATTTAAAGATTTTTTTAATGTAATGGTTTAAAACCTAAATGATGATTAGCGCAGTTTATCTTAGTAATTACTAGTATTTAGTATCACAACTCACTTATTATTTATACTACTATTATTTAAAATTTAATTAATGATCAATACATTAGTAATGATTTACAAAATTTGTTGCATTTCGCTTCAAAAAGAAGAATTAAGGGAATTTCTTCTGCTCCAGGCACAAACATAAAAACTTTTAAACTAAAGAATGTTTTGACGTAAAAAGCTTCATCGTACCTTTTAAAAATTATATATATATATATATATATATATATATATATATATCCACATTAATTTCGTTCTAAAATGTTCTTTTATTTCCCGATTCTAATTCCACTTTTTTATTTAATTAATTCTGCAAGCGATCTATAAAATTACGGAATTAATTCAGCCGGTTCTCACGTTCTAAGCGAAGTAATTAAAATCTTTCATACTTATCACATTCTTTCAAAAATACATAATTTCTCTTTACTAAGACTACATGTGTCAAAGAAATACCAGTTAAAATCTCACAGTAAAACCACCGAAGGGAAATTTTTTTTCCTCATCTGCTCATGTATAGGGATCTAGACTGTCGTTTTTCTTCCCACTAATTTTTTGTACGCACGAGTAAATTATGCCTCCTGTGGTGAAATAAATCGATGTTTTAAAATGTCAAAAGTTTCATTTTCTTGACCACGAAACTGCTCAAATAATGTTTACATATACACACATCAATAAAAAAAATAGTTAAGATAGCAAAGTTGTTTTACTACATTTCAGAATTCAGTCATGAAGTTTACTGCAATTTTTGCTATTTCTTATATTGTGTAGAAACCCTTCTTTTCCCATATCTGTATAAAATAAATCATACCTTATTTTTTTTATAGCGGTGGAATATTATTTTGAAACTTTATATACGATTGAACAAACTTTCTAAAAAATTAAGCGCTCGCACACAGACTTACATAATCTAATAACCTTTTTTTTCTTTCACAGGCTCTGAGGAATGCAGCGTTGACGGAAGTTCTATTTTAGCCGTTTCTAAAATAGCCGCGGCTTGTGAAGAGTCAGCTCGCAAAGGAGAAACTGTTTACCTCAACTGGGGAAAGGAGCAGAATGGAGTGAATGGATTTTAAAAGTGCGAACAATGCATAAATGACTTTTTATATGTCTCAGCTTGCTACAACATTTCAAAATGGAATGTAAGACTGCATCAGTCATCCAGATGACATTTGCGAAAGCATAACTTAATTTTGCTGCATGTACATAATGCGGGAACAACATATTTATTTTGATGTATTATTTAATAAACTGGACATTTTTATCTTGTGGTTGTATGTGATGAAATAGTTATTTAGTGCCAAAGAGTCATTTGAAAATAGATTCATTAGAAACAAAATATATTTGCTAGAATTGCATATCATCAGTAACTTTCCGTGTATTCATTCAATCATTCTAATTAGAAATGTTAATTTGTAATAATTATTTTAATTAATTCTCTTTCGTAAGGAATATAGCTTTCTGATGCAACATCGTGAAATATAATTTTTATTTAACTATCAAAAATTCGTAATTTTGTGTTTTTTCGTCTATTGTATGTTAATATAAAAAAGTAATAATAAAATTAGATCAGAAAACCACAGATATAGTCGAGAAAACTATTCTTTTGCTATTATAGTATCAGATCATAAATATACTGCATGTAAAATTTGTAGTTTTGTAATAAAAACGGCGACAGGGAAAATTTCTTATGAAAAGCGTAATACCCAAATTAATTTTACTTAATGGACATTTTGTTTCTTTGTACATGCTTTTGTTATTTATTGGCTGTTAATTAAATTATTGTTCATACATAATTCGCTAAAACATTCAAAAGATAAAAATCTGTTGGCTTTCTTGTAAAATTGTATTCGTCAATATGAATTTAAAGGAAAATGGGAACGATAATTTTATATTATTTTATTTTATTTATTTATTTATCGTTAAGAATTCCCTGGAGAAAACATGGGAAAACCACAAATTCTATGCAACGCTGAAGAATTGCTAAACCATTCTCTAATATATAGTTCAGTAACATGAGTAGAAGTTTGAAATAAACATGGAATTAATATGCATTCCTTCATTAATACTAATTTGATAGTTACGAAACATATACAAAACTATCGATCAATTCAATCAAAAGTCTTATTTTACTACGACTTAAAGAGAAAGGCTCAAATTAAAAGGATAGATGATTGCAAAGAAAATTTGTGCATGGTCAATGGACTTACTTAAAATTCTGAATTAAACTACCGTAAACATGTTACATAGATTATAAGCTTGCAAATATGTTTATTTCTGCAAAATCTTTCACATTATATTAAATTTAAAACTTGGTAATTGATAAAGATATTTTAAATAAGGAGCCAAAAATTAGAGTCTGAAAGCTTTAAATAAATGCGGCTTTAAAATAAATTTGATCTCCAGAATAAAAATATTTTCCACTAAATGTTTCTCATTTTTCTAAAGTATAATAAATATTTTGATAAGTATATTATACTATTATTTATTTTCTTTTATACAAAATTATATAAATAAATACTTTTATCATAATTAAAAAAAATTCGATCACAAGATTTGATAGATCTTCTTATTTTACATCTCATCGAGTCCGATATATCCGTTTTTCAAACTATATCCCTATCTTAACAAAATAATTTTATTCAGAAGATATGTCTAGATCTTTTTTCATTTGAAAATTGAACCGATTTTTAGGATTAGATTTTTTATTAAAAAACAATACGTATTCCAAATAAATATACAACTGTAAAAATTCTCTTTGATCATGAAACATTTTCTTTTCTTATCTTTTTTGTGTGCGTGCACCTAAATCACAAAATATTACCCAGAATTTATTTCGTAACTAGAAAAAGAAATGAGTGAGAATGGGCACTACAAAGTTCCGTATTTATAAAACACTAGCTGGTACCAGGCGAGTTGCTGCCGCCGAAAAAATTATCAAGTGCAATTAATAAATAATTTGTCAATGTTTTATCGAAATAGGATACGAAAAATACGATATAAAATATGAAAAAATAAAAATTCATTTTTATATATTAGATTTGTTTATTCTTTTAGAATCATAAAGCTTGGTGTTCTTTCAGGATGATAATGAAAGAAACTATTTACTGTATCTCGTGATTCGTTTAATATTTGTTTGGAATTTTCAAATTTAATTTTAGAAAATGTAATTAAAACATTTTCTTTTAAAATTGATCAAACATAGAAAATATATTTATACTCTAAAATCGTTAATTAGATAAAAAGATAATTTTTCAAAATTTAAATGGTGCAAAATTATTTGTACTGCAATATTTTTGGTAATTACTATGAAAAATGCTAAAATTTAATTAAAATTAAAAAAACCCAGTATTGGTCTCCCCAGAGCTTTCTCACATAATAGGTAACAAAGTTGTTACCTCTGAGAATGACTTGCATAATATTTGCGTACTATAGCTATAAAATATTAACCTTTAACTTGGATTTAGCATTCCTCCAGAATCTATTGTCTCCTCGGTTTGTTATTTGGAGATGAATCCTTGGAAAATAGATGCGGTTGAGACTCGAATTTTTTTTATTTAATTTTAGACAATTGTAATAACCATCCCGTAGGTGTAAACAATGAGCTGCCCAAGTTTCATCGCAATCGGATGAACGGTTTAAGAAGGCATAAGAAACATACAGACAAACGTTCATTTTTATTATATAAGTGTTATTGCTCATTTAGTCTTACATTAGAGCAAAATTTTGTATGTCTTTAGAAAATTTGACAGAATAATCAGAATAGAATCCAAAACCAAATTCAAAACAGAACGGAATTTAAAATAGAATCTGAAATAAATTTTAAAACAAAATAGAACCTGTATTAGAATAGAACTTAAAATAGAATAGAATCAGAAAGAAAAAAATCTTCTGTCAGGAATATGCGTTAAATTGAAGGTACATGTAGACTACATTTTCATAACGATTTGTCAAATTGTGATGACAATGCATCACCCATTTTAATGAGCGATATTCTTAGTGTACCATTTATCCAACATATCATAACAGGAAGTACATATTTTGAAAAATAATGTATAAAATACTGCAAGTGCTTTATCATAAGAATTAATGACTAAGCACATTTAGGATCTTAAGTTACAATTCAATAATTTATGAATAACTCAATTTCGATTGAGTGTTTGAATGAAGTCAATTGATATTTATGTTATATATACCAAACACACTTTACCAATTTAAATTTAGAAACCTTTATATATCTCACCCGAGAAAAAATAAGTTTGCTTCGTAGTTAAGACAATTTGTTGCGAAATTTTCCAACATACGCGTTATGAGTTTGACATAATCAAAAATATTTCATGTTATTTCAGAATTATTTATCCGCAAATTCAATAATTACTAATCTTTCTCACACTATAAAAACTTCACAGAAACATTAAAAACTAGGATGGTATTCTATTAACTAAATTGCGAAAGTCATAAAATGCTTATAAAGAGTAAACTATGATGAAATGAAGCATGCTATGTTTCTTAAACGTTTTTCCTTTTGCTGAGGCTTGGTTTATTTTGAATTGATGGAAAAAGTGGTTAGGGATTAACGCTCATTCGGAATTCGACCATTTTTACCGGTCTTTAAGAGCCTTTATAATATTGATAGCCTTAAGTGAACTGTTTTTTGATTATAAACCATTGTTAGACTTTTGAAAGAACGTCTTCAATTTTCGATTTGTTTTCTTTTTAATGAATGACGTTGTACGTATCGAAGTGTGACGGCGAAATAACTTATGCCGAGTTGTTTTAGGTATACTTCATTGGTGTCTCAAGATATTACTTGTTAAAAAATTATTAAAATTTAAACTAAAAATTTATTTAGATATTATGCATTGTCTTTATTCATTTTTATATATAGATGATTTATATATATATTTATATACATATATCGAATTTGAGCATGGCGAATTTCGACATTTCAGAACTTTCCGAGTCCAAAAATTACATTTTTGCCATTATGTCTGACTGTCAGCCTGCAAACACAACTCAAAAATGCCTTGAGCTAGATGGCTGAAATTTGATATATCAACAGATCAATTGCTATGCTTCTAGCAAATTTTGAACAAAACACATTTAACGTTTAGATAAAGGTTTTTTTTTTTTATACAAGTGAACTTGATGACAAATAAACGCAAAGATCCTGGATGATAAAAGTTCGCACAGCGATTTCCATCTAAATTATAGATACTTATGAAATTTTTGACATACCGAATCCCTCAAACGGCAGATAATCTGTCTGTCTGTCTGTAGTTTAGCACGCATTTAAATGCATTAACTCCTAAACATAATCATTAAGACCAATGGGAATCGGTATATTATCTTGTGATTTGAATTTTGAAGTTAATTAGCCGGCAAAGAGGTGTCCAAACGCTAGTTGAAAGAGGCTACTACTCATTAGTAAATTCAAACATTTATTCTAAAAACATATAATAGTGTTTCCTCAATCGTCTTTCATGACCAGTGGTTTGGAGGGAAATTAGGTTTCTAAAAATTTCAATTCATTTTTCTGTGAAACAGGGTTTTAATAAATTCGCAAACGAAGTATTTTAATAGATATTATCTACATTATTTTACATTTTTACACTGCATAAAATAAATAAAAATATGAAATAATAAAAATATTTTTATAATTTTCAGTCTATATAGATTCATTTATACCATTAAAAAAGTATTACTTAAAATGAATGGGGACATTTTAAAAGTTTGACTGAGAAATTAAATCTTAATTATTAATACGGTAAAATTTCAAGATAATTTATTACAAGCAAATATTCGTTCTTTTCAAAATCAATTTTGCATGAAAAATATCCTCTCAGCGTGTTGGAAGGCAAAAGTAGATTCTTTATGATATAGGTTAATATTTTTAGATTCTTAAACAAAACAACTCTTAAATAAAATTAATGAAATACGGTATATTGAAACTGCCACAGATAATCATCTTTACTGCCTTTATAAACTGGCGCCGGGCACGCCCCTCTGTCTTAACATGTCTGAAGGAGATTTTCTTATTCATAAATGAGCTTTTCCCGCCATTTTATAGATATCACTGCGATTTTAGCCTAATAAAGGTGTCAGCCAATGCTTAGTCAGCCACATGGAAAGAAGCTTATAGACATTTAGTATGCGTAACATTTTTATTGACCAGAACGTCATTTTAATTTTTAATCACAATGGGGCCACTGAGAACGGGTGCATAGCGTCTTCTCCCCAAATGGTCGGCCCTGTCACCTGTTAGCCCAACTCTGCAAAGGCCACTATAGCTTCAGCGGGCATTGCTACAACTTTGCTTAACGGTACGGTGGCTGGGCTGCACATTCTGTTTTATCTTGCAAGCGAAGACACCTCAATGCGCAACATCATATAACAACGGCCGGGAATCCTTGTATATCAGTTCAAGTCAATAGTATGGGACAAGATAGATATATAGGTGTTAAACCACATATTGTAGGACATTTGCAGCAACCAGGCGGTATGGACGGCACTGTCGTTTTGCTGGCAGGCGATTTTAGACAGCCACTGCCGACTGCTGATCAGCCTGTCAGTGCTTATACATATATATCAAAATTTCCATGCAAACGAAGTAGCTGGTAACAGCAAACATCGCATAATTCGACATTTACTACAAAATAAATATTTAACATGATCTGCATTGCTAATGTTTTAAAATTCAAGTTTACTCAATGGACGAATGAAAAAAAACTTTTTAAATAACAACGCTAGTTTTATTTTACTCTTTTTTACTTATTACGAATTTCAACCCCCCCCCCCAAAAAAAAAACCAGAAGTCACTGATTAAAGTAAACAAGATCACTGGTAGAAATCTTTTTTCAAATATAAATATATATCATTGTTGCCACACATCTTACTTAAATTTGCTGTTTCTGAACAGCTAAGTTTAAATAAATTGTTATACATCGAAATAACTAAAGTAAGCACAGTTTCCGATTTTGTTTAAAGCTAACCATTTTTACATAAAGCTGTTAATAAATATCTTTGTTCATTTTAATTTAATCCGTTTTTTTTATCTCTAATCCACGTGTACTTAAACAATTTCAAGTCGAGTAAAAAAAAGTTAGAGGGTTTTTTAAATTTATGGAAATGTTTTAATATAATAAAATCCCTTTCAAGTCTCTAAAAATCTATTTAATAGCAACTATAGAAGTTTTTAAATACAACAATTGTTTGTTTTAATTTGTCTAATTTAATTTGTTTTTCTACCTCCAATTGTAAAGAATTTATGAGAAAATAATATTTTCAATTTCCTACTATTTCTACCATTTTTGAACTAAATGGTCCATCTACAAAATTTTAAAAAAATTTTTGAACTCCATACAACGTATCTCAGAAAGTTTAAAATTTACTCAAAATTTCTATTATTGTTATCTTAATAAATACAGTGTAAGATTAATGTTATTGCAATAAGTGTTCCTATCGGAAATCTACCCAAAAATATTTTCTAATTTTGAATCTTTTTAATTTTATCCTTAAAAAATATCAGTTGTTGATCGGTAATGAAAATCGATATCAGTTTTACTTCAACCATGAAATGTATTATTACGAACCTGTAATCTTGCTTTCCCGCCCATATAGTATTATCAAAAGAAAGAATGATTTACAGTAATCTGTATTGGACTGTGCTCGGGTATCGCATCAGAGATCCCAGATCTTGGCGACTTTGGAGACAAATAAGCAATACTCGAAACTTAGAGAATTTTCAAAAACCATCCATTAGGAATTGAAATACGTCCAGAATGCTCCTGATCGGTCCAGAAACTTTTAACCCTACCTCCCTGGAGCTATAAAAAGTCGGCAATCTGAAGCTGGAGCGATGGTGGTCGACGGTCGAGTAGACCTGAATTCAGAGGTTTTGAATTGGTAGTCTTGAATTGAGGGGTAGAATCGTCAACGGAGTCGCCGGTAATAGTGGTAGTCCTGGCGTGGTCCTGAATTGTGTCGTCATGAACGGTCAGTCCAAACAGAGAGGAGTTAAATTGGTCGTCGTTGTGAAAGATGAGTCCTGAACAAAGGGGTCGCCGAGAGAATACTGATGCAACGACGGAGTGCCGAACTGCTGTGTGCTGTATTCTGGCGTCTTACGTCGAAGCCCATTGTGTGAAGGAGTGAGTCGGCAGCTAAAGCAAGAAGAGACAGAGTAGTTCATTCGTTTGGAGAGATCTAAGTGAACGTAAATAGAATCTACAAAGATTTCCTCTCCTGCTGAACCCTGCCTGGCAGCTTTGTGTGCTGTGGACGTCGTCACTACCGAAAAATTGGGCTATTAAGTGCTGTAGTGTGCTGCTGTCCTGTGTATTCGTCTCGATTGTGTATAATTGTTTTCTGTGCATATTTGTTGTCTGTAAATAGTTGTCGTCTTTGTGCTATCCTGTCTTCGTCGTGTAAATAAACGTCGTTGTTATATTTTCTACTAAAAGATTGCTCATTGTTGGTTATCTTTTACACCACACATCTTATTACAAGTAGACGAACCCGACGTATAGGAAAATCCATAAAAATATTGTTAAAAAATGTACTTAAAATATTTTTTTAAAAATTATAAAAATAGGTAGAGCAAATTATACTGTTAAAATATTGATTTCATTAAGCAGAAAATCTTCTTTAATTTAAAGATTAATTGCATTTAACTTTCTTAATTTCAATCTGCTGTATTTTTAAAAATTATAGCGAGAAAACGTCAAGATTCTCTTGACATTTTAAAATTTAAAAGAAATAGCTCTGAGGCATAGTCCCTAATTTCAAAATGTATTTGGACCAAATATGGCAGATAAACGTTAAATAGGTTGTCCTGTTGAATTTTGCTTTCAATTTGTCAATCTGCTTTCGTAATTCAAGTGCAAGCAGCAGAGATTCATGGCTGTTCAAACAGATTTCAAACTAGATCTGACCGTGCAATAGCTCATTTAAACCAATCTAGATTGCTTTAGTTCAAATAAAAGATTATGAATATCTCAAATGCATCCTTACAAGTGGGGCACAATGAATTCCTTGACAATCAATCGTTAACTCTGGCTGAAAATGAGAGATTGGTCAACTGCAGACCCGATAACGTTAAACTCTGTAGATATCACACTAACGAATATTTTTTGAAGACGTATAAATGCAACGATTTTGGTCGGAGAATTTGGTAATATAAAACGAATAATATTAGTAATAATAGTAATAGCTTAAAGATAATCGTGATCACATTAAACGGTTTCCATTGTATTAGAAGAACTAATTATTTCGGCAATATAAACTAAAACGTTTCAGAAAATTTTATCTTGTAATATATTTAACAAAGAATATTTTTTAAATTTAAGGTTTTAATTTAATGAAAAATTGAAACGTGCTTTGAAAAGTTAAATATATTTTTCCACTTTAGTTTGTCTGGGAAAGAGCTGTTCATCGTCCATCTTGAATTTTATTTTCTTAAGTCAACAGAGTTTTATAAAAATTATTATATCATCTTCAGAAAATGAATAGATCCAGCCTTAATCTATCTCCCTTTTTGCTATGTCTATTTAGTCCTTTTAATGTACCGACTTGTTGAAATAATCTGATAATTCTTAAAATCCCGTAGTTTAAAAGCACCTGGTTTCTATTATTTTTTTTATGTCATAATATTTTCTCCAACTTATATTTTATCAGATTTGTGACGTAATTAAGAATAATCTTTCAAAGGGCGAATTGGTGAGTACTGTCGATCACTTTTCTGTGATCACAGCGAAAGTTGAGACTAACTAAAACATTGCAGTACCTAGTAAGTAACTTTTTAAAAAAAATCTCGTATTGTTTCAATAGGAGAATGTTATATAATTATAACATAAAAATTACAATTAAATTTTAAGGAATTACAATTATTTTATTAATTATTTATTATGCATTCTAAATGTAAAATATAAAAATGTTAAAAGTATGAGGCCCGAGGGTTTCTATATTCAAATGGACTTTTTTGCGTGTAAAGATGTTCTTAATTTTACAATAAATAATTATAAAATTGACCTCATTTATACTCCTAATATCGAGAAGATAGTTAATTGAAGCGTATATGTTACCTTACTGAATTAGAAATATTTTTACTTGACATTAGGCTGCATATATATATTTTTCATGCTTAAAATAAATAATTTGCATGAGGAAAAATATCTTTTTTTCCGAAAACTTTAAATATTTCTGGACTATAGTAACTTTAATATACTTTCTGTGGATTTAAAATTAGAATTATCAGAAAAAGAATTTAAATAACAAACTAGAAGAGAGTAACAAATATTTCTTGAGATGCATTTAGGCTTAAATTTAAAAATTGCAAATTTATTGAAAAAAACTATTTTAATTTCTTATTTTAAATATTAAAATTTAAGTTAAAATACCATTTCAAGTGCAATAATTTTTCTTTGGCATGACTTTTTGAAACACGAAAGAAGTTGTTTTTTTTAAAATAAAATATAAACATTTACTCTTTTAATACATTTTGAATTGAGACTACATTTGTGCATTAAAATGCTGCTTTAACTATTCTAGTCATTTCTAAACGAGCAGTACAGAAAGAACTGTCTGGCTAATGAAAAATAAGGCGGTCACCAGCGCAGAAAGAACTTTCATTTTAATTTAATAACTAAATTGACAATCAATCGAGTTGTTAATAACTGTAACTGTTATCGAATTTTTAATCTTTAAAGGAAAGAAATTATAAAAACTGGAGTTGCGATTTTTTTTTTTTTCATTTATGAGATGCTGCTTGCAGAACTGAGTATAGTTTTTAAGACTTTTTATTTCTCTAAATCTTAATATTCTTGGTGGCTTTTAATAATATTAACGACAAAGTTCTTTGCCTTTCATAGTTATAAATTTGGGATGGCCAAACTTCAAGTTGGAGATAGCTTACCTGAAGTAAGATTTGCCATCTTTGGTCTTGGAAGGATAGGAACCATTCACTTAAATAATCTCAGAAATAATTCAAGAGCAAGAATTCTTTACTGCGTAGAAGAATCAGAGGAAGCAATAAATTTTGTAAGAAACAAATGGAGATTGGGGGAAACCGGCACATCTTTCATTAAACCTTCTGAGAAAGATAAGGTATTCCAAGATGAAAGGTAAGAAAAAAGTTCATATTTTGCTGTGAAATTTACATACATTCCTTGGTAAAATCCTATTTTAGCCCACCTCTGGGGACGTTTTCAAAATCTCGCCAATTTTTCAAAATCTTGCCAAATTGAAAGTATTTGAATTAAAAGGTTAAGAAAAAAGAATTCTTACCTTTCGCCAAAAAATTCTTATTATTCGCCAAAGGTGGGCTAAAATAAGATCGACCCCATTCCTTTGAGCAAACCTGAAGTAATCGGTAAAGTAGTAATATGAAAACAAAGATAGTAGTATCTGTTTTTCTCATGTAGTTTTGAGTGCTCCGTCAGAAAATTTTTGTTATCATATCAAAGATTGTGGTACTTGTCGGTTTGAGAGGCGACCAAAAAGCGCCAAGAAAAAATTTCACCAAATTATAGAAATATGCTCGTCTGCATAAATATACATATAATAAATATGTGCATAAATATAGATCAAATCACATGCTGCCAAATAAAAATTTTTCTTGGCGCTTACTGGTCACCATTCCAACCGGCAAGAAAAAATCTCAAAAACAATTATTGAGTTATTGAGAGTTATTTACAGCGTAGAAGAATTTGGTTTTAATAGTGACCAAAA
>JAPMOQ010000054.1:410231-425338 GCA_026543055.1 Argiope trifasciata | reverse complement strand
TAATAAAAATATACCCAAGTGTGCTATAAAAATGCTGTATAAATTTTGAAGATTAAAATTGACGAATCAGCGAAGCTTTTTCTTGGCGCTTTATCATCACCGTTATAACCAACAAATACCTTGATTTATATGTTAAATACTAATCTATAACTTTTAATAAAGTAACATCACTAACTTTTGTTTAACATAATTTTCTGCTACATTGCTAAACCAAGATACTCTAAACAGTTTTATCATTAACACTATTAGAAATCCCTTAAATAATCATTTCACTCATTTGAAATACATTAACAATGCTTATAAAAGGGTTATAAAATGTTTATGTTATTAAGTTATGCAGTTATATTATTAATTTATAACAATTTGAGATTGTTATCAATTTATGAGATTTTCTGAAATTTCAATAAGGTAAAAATAATAATAGTTAAAATTTAATTTCCAGTCGTTGTCTTGGCAATCATTAGATAATTTTCAGGTTAGAATTAAAAACACAATAGGGTTAGCAAATTTGGATTTTTTTCTCGCATTTTTGTTGCCCAGAAAAATTGCCAGCCTCGAACTTTGACACTTCGATATTTCGATTAATAATAAAAGAAAACGGATGTTTATTTATATATTTCTCTGTAAATTAGACCATTTGATTTAAAATTACTTAATTTGTAAAAATTAATATCGGAATATAAGAACATTAATTTCTGATTGAATCTGAAATTTTTAAAAATTAAATTTCGATAGCTCTTGCACAAATCAATGTTCAAACCATACACCAAAACCAAAAGTACACCATTTTATAGTTTTATAAAATGCCATTTTTCTTATCCCAGTTTAGACGTAACTTAATTTTTTTTCTGAATTTTGATAATTTTTTATAAAAAAGAAATTTATTTCCGATAATTTCTAACAATATTTCAAAGCAGTAATGACATTCGAGCTCTTTTTGTTCAAAATACTTAATCGCAGGATTTTCCTAAATAATTGAAAAACGGGATTCTACTTATCACCAAGTACAACCAGTGGTCAAATACTTGATCATCAGAATATTTACGTTTTTAAGGTTGTACATGAGTGTCAAGGGATTTAAAAAATGCAAACGATTTGTCATGTTGCCTATTTTGCTATTTTTAATTATTTCGTTTAAAAAATAAAGAATGACAAATTATGCCTAAGAGATTAAAATCAATTATAGCCTATGATAAAAGTTTACAGTTGGATTGCCTTTGAGTTTTGGCGATTTTTTTTTAAATGCCAAGATTCAATTCGGTAACCAAGCATTAATGTCAATGAAAACAAAGCATTATGAAAACTAGAAATAATGTTTCGTCTCTGAAATTTATCTCTAATCGAAGAGATAAATTTCATATCAGACATACATTTATATTCGTTTAGTTAATCGGAATTGTTGAAGAAAAAAGATATACATTAAATTCTATGAAATTGTCTACAATAACGTGGCTACTGCATTTTTCATAAAATAATTCTAGACGTAAAATTAAAAAAAAGAAGAGAAAAGAAAAAAGAGATTCGTTAAAACGCTATTTTGATACTAATTCAATTTGCAAAAAAAAAAAAAAAAAAAAACATAGGAGAAAAGAATTTAAGAAATATTTGTAAATTGTTTCCATTTTTCACCTAAAATTAACTCTATGTTAAATACAATGAAAAAAATGGATATTTTTTAACTAATAAAACTTAATAAAAGTTAGTTATAAAAAAACGTTCTTGGTTTTTGCCCAACTCTCATATGGTTCCTTGCCATACTTGACCGTTTTGTCAAGCATTCATTTGGGTGCTAAATTAAAAAAAATACTAATAACGAAATTAACAATAACGTTTTCCAGACAATTTCTAGTTCATAATTTTTTAACGGACTGGATGGTACCTGACACGTTACTGCAGACGAAAAAATAATATTAAGTGCAATCAATTAATAATTTGGCAATGTTTTATTGAAATAGGAGGAACGGTACAACAGTACATAAAATACGAACAAATATACTTTTTTATGCATTAGATTTGTGTATTCATTTTGAATTGTAAAGCTAGTATTCTTTTAGAATGGTAATGAAAGAAACTATTGTATCTCTTAATTCATTTAATATTCGTTCGGAATTATCAAGCTTAATTTTTGAAAATGTGATTAAAATATTTTTGTTCAAAATTCATTAAACATAGAAATAATATTTATACTATAAAATCGTTAATATAGCTGAAAATATAATTTTTTGAAAATTAAGATAGTGCTAAATTATTAGTACTATAATATTTTTGGAAGTTACTGCGAAAAACACTAAAATTTAAATAAAATTTAAAAACCCAGTATTGGTCTCCCCAGAACTTTCTCACATAATCTGTAATAAAGTTGTTACCACTGAGAATGACTTGTATGACATTTGGGTATTGTATCTACAAAATATTAACCTTTAACTTGGATTTAGCATTCCTCCAGAATCTGTTGTCTCCTGGGCTTGTTATTTGGAGATGAATCATTGGAAAATAGATGCGGTTGAGACTCGGAATTTTTAAAATTTAATTTTAGATAATTGTAATATTCCAACAACCATTCTGTAGGTGTAAACAATGGGCTAACCAAGTTTCATTGCAATCGGATGAACGGTTTTAGAAGGGATAAGAGACATACAGACAATCATTCATTTTTATTTATATAGATTAAAAATTGAAAAATTATTATTATTTTATATAGTTGCATATCAAATAATAATTCAGTCAATAAGTCTTAATTAATTAATCTTGGTAGTAATTTCCTGAGGTGATTAATCTTTTTATATAGAGAAAATTAATTTAAATAGCTAATATTGTAAAAACAAAAGTCTGCTTATATTTAGTAATATTATATCTGTGATGCAAGCGAAACAATGTGTAATTTACATATTTTAACATATTTGATTTCTTATTTTATAGTTGGCGTATTTAATATTCTATATAATTTTAATTTTTAAATAGTTATCTAGAATAAGATAATTAAAATTTGAATATTTTAAAATACAGTTATGGAAAACTGTGACATGCGAATGACTAGAAAATAATATTTACCCATTCGAAAGACATCTTTTTCATACTTGACAGCTAATGCATACTTTTACAAGTATATTGTTTGAATAAAACATTTCCTACTGCCATTTCACTCCACTAATACCAATAAATAATTTACTTTGAATAAATAATAAATCTTTGTAAAGTAAGCTAGAGCGAATAGAAGAAAAAATCTAGCTGTCGAAACACTGCAAATCTCGAATAATTCTGATTTCCACTAATGTTTTTCGAAGCAAACGATATCAAAGTTTTAAGTGTTGCCAAGTGCAAACGAAAAGTTAAATAAATAAAAATTCTACTAAACAAAACAACCAGATGAAAACGCAGTGGATATTTCCATGCAGAAAAAAACATTGTATCTAAAATGTTTATAAGAATAAATATTCTTTTAAATATAAAAAAAAACAGGCGAACTCTTATTATTTAAAAATTATTAAACGACAAAGAGCAATATAATTTTTTCTTAATAATTTCACCCCAGATATTTTCAATAAAAATATTATTTGCTGTTTGAATCTTATTTTTAGTGAGTTTACACTCTTAAGAATAAAATGTGCATAATTTTTTATTGCATTATTATCTAGAACAAAGTTATTTAAGTATTTTAAACGAAGGATGAACGAATGATTTTAATAAATTGAAGAATAAGGCTAGTCACTAAAATTAAGTGATCCATATCCAATTGTACACTTGCAAAATAGTTGAAGGTCGTAAGACTACTTTTGTGCTCAGATGTTATACAAATAAGGACAAAACATAGTTTCAGAAAAATGTAAAGAAAAATAATTTGTGAAAGACTGAAATTGTATATTTCAAATGAAGTGCTAATTGTTACACCATATGGAACATAGTGTCTGTCATATTTTTTTACATATTGTAACAAATTTTTGAATAAAGAAAAAGCATTTATTATTCAATTTTGAGCTCTTTTAAATGCAATACAATTTTCACATAAAAATGCTCTTTAAATTCATATTTTAAATGCCTGGTTTATTAAAAGACTGGATTGCGAAATATCCAAGAGAAGTTTTAACTCTTTTTGTCTTATTATAAGAATGAAAGGTTCCTTCAAACATTACTACATTTTTAATAGATTACATTTCTACATTTTTTAATAGATTACTTATTACTTTAGGTATTTATGAACTAAATATCTAAAGTAATAAGTAATCTATTAAAATAGTTAGATAAAACTAGTCAAATATATTATAAATCTAAAATAGCTAAATACAATTTAAACAGCATTTTCTTATGTTACTATAAAAACACGATAATAATAACAAAATAGTAAATGATACTAAACGTATAAGATAAAATATATCTGAGCATTTTGTCAAGTATCTAATATGTGGGCTTAGATAATTTTTTTACACAATTTAGACAAAGTTGACGTCAAAAAATTGTAAAATAATTCAAACCAATGCGATTATGCTATGATTGAAAAGAACAAGCAAAAATCTAACTATTATTTCAAACAATAGGTTAAGAATTGTATTTATCCTTACGAATTATATTATGCTTGTTAATTGGAATTGGTGCGAATCACGTTATTTGTATTGTACTAATGGAAATTAAATAAATTGTTCTCTATTATAAAAACTTGTTAGTTTTATTTAATAATCCAAACGTGTTGCGTGCACTTTTTTTGCAGGGTGGATGCTGTTTTAGTTTGTACTCCAACTTTCGCTCATGAAGAATTAGTAATGAAATCTCTAGAATCAGGTAAATATTTATGGATTCAAAATTTATGAACAGTTGTGAATTTTTAGTTCACTGATTACTAAATATATGAGAAGCGAATGAAGCTTACATTTGATGTTCCCATTGCCTATTGTTGTACTTTGGCATCGCCTTCTTTCTACCCTTTCACTAAATGCTCAGTGGATTTCAAAATTAAGTTGATGTTATTGGTTTGACGTTCATCAGAAGAGCGTAGATTATCACTATTAATATTTTATATTTATTTTCTTCACTTTCAGTGTGATGGAAAATTACTTTCAATGAATTTATTAAATTTTCAAATCATTAACTAAATATAAAACGAATTTAAAAAGGTTAGTGAATTTATGCAATTTTCAAAAAAATGTATCTGACTCGATTTATTTAATTTCAGATGAATTTAAAAAGAAGATTCTCTTAATGTTTACTGAGAATTTTCAATAAATTTCCGTCTTCATTTATGAATGTATTAATAAACTAATAAAGGAATTTTACCTTCAATGTACAAATGAATTTCAATGAAAATTTTCTCATTTCTCAATGAATGAATTTACATGCAATTCTGAATGAATATAATTATTCCCCGGCTAAATTATGCAAAAGCACATGCTACATCTCAATTGAATGCGGACTTGAAATAACTAGAGTTATATATCCGACAATTTAGAATATATTTCAACTATTAAAGTTGCATTTACAACTAATATTTCTCAATTATTTAAATACAAAATCTCAAAATTAATTGATGTTCTTTTCATTTGCGGACCAAAGAGATATTTTACAATGCAGAAGATAAAAACAGTACTTAAATGAAATTTAAGACAATTACCATAAATTTTTTATGTGCTTCTTCATTATTACATTATCATTCTTTTTCAGGCAAAGCAGTATTCTGCGAGAAACCATTAGCTTTGAGTTACGAAGGCATTAAACATTGCGTAAATGCGGTGGAAAAATATCAAAGACCATTGATGTGTGCTTTTAACAGGTAAGTGTAAATTTCCTATTTTTTTCATTTAGATTTCGTCACGAAGTTTGAAGTGTTTATCTTTGTCATTAATTATATCAGCATAATGAAGATTAGGCATTTAACTTTGATTATGTAATCTATACTTATAATAAAGTTCAATGTGTGTGTGTGTTAGCACTCCACAAACCAGACTGTTGTACCTACAGCTACCAAATTTGGCACATGTATACCTTGGAGTTCGGGAATGTGTACCTAGGAGCTCTTTTTTCGAATCTTTAATTAGAATTTGATTTATTTAAAAATTAAGCGAAATTTCGACGTTTTTCCGCTAAAACTTCCGAAACTATTTTCGCACAAAGATGGTTTGGTACTTTTCCATTATACCGGCGCCGGCGAAAAGTCGCCAATAATGATGCAATCAACGCCAAACGGAATATCACCGCCGGTAACCTTTTGCCGCTACATTTTTAAAGAAAGTCGCGGCCATTTTGTCGCCTGCACCAAAATGGCGACTGTGTGCTGTTGCCAAAAAGTTTGCTTGTCGAGATTTGAGTCGGTATAATGGAAAGGTATCGATAGTTTTTACATCAAATTAAAGATAAAAAAATTAGCTTTCTAATGATGTAAATATTTTAATACACGACTTAAGCTTTTATTTTTAAGGAATTTTTAAAGAAATATTTTAACTATATTTTTCAACTATATTTCGGATAAAAGAATGAAATTTAATCTGCACGAGCATGTTTCTAGTGAAAGGGAAAAATTATCTTTTATCAATATGTTGCCATTAGATTGGCAAAAACTCGAATTAAAAAATAATTATGGCAAATTAAACATATAAAAATATAATTTTTAGCACGCGTCTGCATGAAATGAAATAAATATGAAACATGCTAAATATGAACATTTTTTTTTTCGTCTTTATTTCTTTGTGAAAATGCTCACTTAATTTAAAAATTGAATTTCAACAGACGTTTCGATCCTGGTTTGAGGGGTTTGAAAGAGAGAGCTGATTCAGGCGAGATAGGTAAATTGCAAGTAGTGAAAACATGCAGCAGAGATCACCCGAAACCTCCAGTAGAATATTTGAAAATATCAGGTATAGTATATATGTATATATAAATATATTATTTTATTCATAGAATCTCCACACTGATTTACATCAGCTCGATAATTATAAAAATATTGTTGTGTGAACGATTGTAAATGAATCTCTGCAAAATTCATATCTATTTAAATTGGTTTATCTCTTATCTTGTTTCTAATTAATTGTGTCCCAAAATTAACGCAAGATTTAAATTTGTCACTACTCTTGCAGTAAAGTGTTGGCAACGCTATTAAAAACCATTGACAGCTTAGGGTTACTAAAATTGAAGCGTTACACAATATAACAACATGTAAACTCAAGATTTGAATCCAACAAAAACGCATTTATTTAAAATATTTTTATTGAATCGTTAAGTGCTCAGGATTGGGTTATATATGGAATAACACAGAGCTTTGAAGGTACTTAGGCATTCTTTTGCCGAAGTTGTCATGATAATTTTGCATTAATGTCACTGAATTTCGTTGATGCAGCTTTGAATTTCCTCCTTCAATGTACGCATGCTTGTTATTTGGGAGAGTAATGAATATGTGTAAAATGTGTAGAGAAAAAGTGAGTTAGTCATCTAGCTCGCAATATTACGAATACACTTGTCTAAACAGATTATTTTAGGTATCTAATTAATCTAAATAGTCAGTTTAAGAAACTGAACTACAAATTATTTATATTTAAAATCTATTTTATGTACCAAATTGAAATGTTAAATTGAGTCAAATTTAAAATCTTTCATCCCCCCCCCAGATTAAAAATGTTTAAAAACAATTTTTTATCCTTAAAAAAAATTCTAGGGGGTTCAATCTGTCGAACATAGCGTAATGTATATCCAATACAAGTTTCAACGGAAAATATTTAACAGTTATTAAAATATTGGGCTTTAAGATAAAGAGTATTATTTTTTTAATCATATATTAAAATGTTTTTAATTGTAACTGTTTTAATGAAGTGCAGTTTAAATATAATGAACATAGTGCATATTTCATAAAAGATATACACACATTGAAAGAAAATAGCAGATAAAAAATATAGTTGTTTTTGTGAAGATTTTTCTACGGATTATGCTATTATTAAAATAATTTTTGGCTTAAGTTATTAGCATGCCATTCGATTGAAATCCTCTTGATTCGTATGGTGGATCTTTCTTTTTAGATTTTATTTTACAACTGAAAAGAATTTTACTCTTCTCCTAGGTGTCCTTATTTGGTCTTTATGAATAAAGTAAAACTATGTTTTCAGATGTAATGGCATAGTAAAAGCTTTTTTTTTTAATATTGAGGTTTCAGACTAAAAATTCCTAATTGTTTAATGTTCTTCAGGTGGAATTTTCCATGACTGTGCTGTGCACGATATTGACTATATTTGTTGGATACTCGGTGAATATCCAGAGAGTGTATCCTCTTTCGCCCAAAACAATTTCGATGACATCAAGGCCATAGGGGACTTCGACACTGTCTCCATGATGATGAAATTCCCTTCCGGTGCATTGGCTGTCATTGATGTCTGTAGGCATGCCGTCTACGGTTACGATCAAAGAGTAGAAGTAAATTATATACTTTTTCTTGAAGCTTATTTATAGTTAAAAATATGAGTTTTGTTGCTTAATATAAAACTTTCAGCTTGCCAAAAAGAAAAGAAAAGAAAAAAAAAACAACGAAATTGTTGCATTTAAAAACATAAACGAGACATTAACTTTTGCATCCAAAAACCCAAAAAAGATTTTAATTAAAAAAAAGATCGAATATTAATCCTATTAAGAACTAAAATTGAGCGTCAATCGTTATCAAGTGTACTGCATCTAGGAAGCGTTGCTAGTTATTTCTAAGTAGTTACTTAAATGAAGATAAAAGAAGTTTGAGTTGTGATAATATGCATATGTAAATAAACAATTTAAGTCATAGAGGGTTTGGTTTCGAAAGAATCGAAAGTACAGCATAAAACATATTTTAATGAAACCGAGAATATGAGGTGAAAACTCAACAATGACATTCTTTCTAATTTCATTAATGTGAGCCAGTGAAAGAAAATTTGTTAATATGTAGTAAGGCAAGAGAAATTTATTCTATTTCACTTTATTTTGTTTTTTATTTTATAATTCAAATTTATTTTTAATACCATTTAGTCAAGCTGTTTATATTCAAAGCGAGTCATTTATAACATCGTGAAACAAGTTGTAAGTCAAAAATAGATTCCTTTACATCTAAATTACTATCTGGCAACATAAATTGTTAATACTAGAAAAAGGCAAAATTAGAACTCCAAAATAATATTTCAGCCTCTAACTTCTAAGATATTGCACTTATTGAAAAAAAATTAATTACAAAAGTTGTTTATCTTAATGAGGCGTTAACTTGGCTAATTGAATTAATCTTTAGATCTTCAATATTAAGAAAGTTTTAGAAAAATGAAAATTTCAACCCCCTCCTCCCATCATTTTGAAGCTAAATGGGATATTTACTAACTCGTCCCAGATTTTTACGTTTCTAACAATGTATTCCAAGCCATTTAAATTCCAAATAAAATTACTCTGGTTATCTATTTATCCTGTTCACAATATAACATGAAACATGAATTATATATAAAGGTTAAGAAGTTCTCAAATTTTCCCGGAGTCTTGTCATGGGAAACAGTATAGTATGTAGTATAATCCTATATGAATTTATTTATTATTAACATTAATTTAAGTAATTTAAGTAATAAGCATTGATAAATTGAGTTCAGCATTGATAAATAATAAATGCATAACCTTTGAATTTTGGAAATTAAAGAGTTTTATTTATTTTATTTCACCAAGAAATTTCCAAGACTTCAATTTTCTTTGCTCCCCGAAAATTAAAAATTAAAAATAACTATTACTTGCAAACAATAATTACGTAAGCTATTTAAAATATTATCAAACTTTTATGTCACAAATAAATTAATGCATTATCTGCCACTGGAATTACTGCATTATTTAGTTTAACCAATGAATTAATTTACAGTACAGTGGCGAAATTTTGATGAAAACGTTAGTGCCGTTGGCGAAGACATTAAATAATTGGATCGTTTTTCCTTGAATAATTTTTTTTCCTGGTAAACATTAGTAAAAATGAGTTTAAAGACAAGACAAATGATAATTTACCAGCTGCGAACCAACTTTAAAAAATGAACACATGTAGGTCCTGGCAGGCTAATGACGTTCTTATTTTCATTTGCTGGAATCAACAGCTGTGCTTGGACAATGATGTCAAATGTTTCCAAACAGTTATAAAATTTTATATTTGCAAGTATTATTATTACTTCCACTTGCAATTAATAAATAAAAAAATGTTTTATAATCATTAAAATAATACAGCCTCGATATTTTGTTGAGCTTCCAAATTCCAGACTTTCTTGAGTTTTTAAAATATTTTTGGAACTATGTTTGTCAATCTGAGGATGATAAAGTAATAATAATAATAATAATAACAGAAAGAGTTTAATGAATATAACCCATTCGGTCTTTAAATCAAAATTATAATTTTCTATCAAAATTTGAGCCACATTCACTACTGTAAAATCTATCTGCTCTTCCATACATATGTAGATAAAACGGTTAAAACATCACAAGAAGGATGAACGAAGTTGATTTATGGATTTATTATCACCGTTGAAAATTAGAATTAAATCTCGGATCACGTTTGACAAAGGGTTGAGTATCTATAGATCTGTCTGTTGTGTATATCCTTTCATTGTAATTTAAAATATATCAGGCTTGTAGATGAAATTTGGCATGTGATCTGGACACATCGAACAAATAATGTCTGTCTCAGTGGAGTTTTAATATGCTATTTTATCAAATCTTCACTAACAATCTTATGATAATTCCATATTCCTCCATTACAAGCTAAATTGTCTTAGTTAAAAAGTATCCTCACATATAGTTTATCGAGAGCTATACTTCGATTATTTCTAACACATTTCATGCGTGATGAAGACAGTCTTCTTGTAGAGGAATGTAATTTAGCATTTTCCTATCAAACTCTGACATTCAAATCTCGCAATTCAAAATCTACCTATTTATTTTTTTTATCTTAAATTCATTTTAATTCTCTATTATTTTTCTTCCTTCTCAATTATTATTGTATCGCTTTTGAGTTGTTTTTATATTTGCAAGTATTTTGTATTAGTATATTTCACTTCGCATTTTGTGCCTAGTTATGCATCTTTTTCTTAAAAAACTACCTCCATGATAGTGCATATAACTCTAAATTCCCCCAAGTTGGAGCTCTTTCTTTTGCAGCAAACCCTTCAGTTGCTAAGTTCGATCAGTTTGCATTTTTTGGAGGTTTGCTGCGGTTAAATGGGCATTTTTTCCCCTTGACTAAAAGCTTCTAATGCTTACATTTTCATCTGCCGGCGTCCTGTCATAGGGGTAGCGCCTCTTTCCCATGACCTGGGCTTTCTAGATTCGAATCCCGGTACGGGCATGGTTGTTCTTTCTCCGTTCTATTTTTGAGATGTATCAATGTGCCGTCCTGTTAAAAAGGGCTGTACAAGCGAATAAGTGATGTTTGAGTGGCAAAGGCGTACTCTTGGCTCTAGATGATGCTACTAAATACAAAAGACGCACCATATCGGCTTAAATCGCTGTCTTCATAACAGCGGGCTTGTTCAATGACAAGTGTCTGAAGAAACAACACATTTTCATCACATCCTTAATGGAAATATTCACTAAAAACTGAGAAAAAAACTTTGTATTTTTATAGGTGTTCGGAAGTAATGGAATGTTAACGAATGGGGAACAGAGACCCTCAGAGGTGAAAGCACACACCGCAAAAGGAACAACGTCGGTACCAATCTTTGGAGCCTTCCCTGCTCGATACCGTGAATCATATGAAAATGAAATGGAACACTTCATAAATGTTGTGCAAGGTATGTATGATTTCTGTTTTTACATTGTACCATTCTATCGCATACATATTTCATCTCTAAAAATATCCCTTCTTTCCTTTCTTTTTTTTTCTTTTGACCTTTTTTTGTGGAAGGTTAATATCTACATACTGCTTTGACTCCCCCATGATTTTTTCAAATTAATGCAGTTTTCTGACAACCCATTCAGAATCTTTAAATCCCATGAAGATTGTCAATGTATTTGGAATTTTGGAAATGGTAGCCATTATCTTTTTAATATTATTATTTGCCGTTAAATCTTTGATCGTAAATTTTAAAAAAAAACTATTATAGGTATCGAAGATCCTTTTTCAAACTCTTTCAAATTACAAATATTTGATTGAAAATTCTCTTTTCTCATTAAATTTCTTTTACGCTATCAGGATATTCGTATACTTGCTGTAATCTCTATGATTTCTTCTATCCCTCTAGGTATTGAAGAGTGCTCTGTTGCTGGAAGTTCCATTTTAGCTGTCTCTAGAATAGCTTCAGCTTTGGAGGAATCCGCTCGCCAGGGAAAAACTGTCACACTCAATTGGGAATCCAATGTGCCAAATGGATTTTAGGAACGGCGTAAGCCACCTCAGTTAGATTGGTTCTGACTGCTTGAGCTTGCGGTTATTGGACAGTTTTTTTTTATATTTATTTTTTTGCAGCCAATAAATCTCAATGTTTCGATGTTGGTTTCTTTTTTGTTTAAAACACCGACAGAACAAATAAGATTTCAGTCTCACAATAAAGATCTAAAATTTTGAACAAAAACAGAGAAAAGATATTATATATATATGTGTATGTGTGTGTGTAGGGCTGAAATTGCAATGCTAGGGTGGCAATTTTATTTTATTATATAAGTTTCTATTAGATTTATTACACATTTTTTTATGCATTATATTCAATAATTCAAATTAAATCTATCAACGAACACAGAGATAAATTTTTAGAAATTTGAACCGAGATGGTTTATACTTTTGCACCAATTATTTTTATTTTATAGCATAATGATTTCATTAAAAAAAATCAAATATAAAGAAAGTTTATAAAAAAGTCAGTAAGTTTTAAAGAAAATAATGGATTTTTACTTGCAATTTTTTTGCGCTTAGCATGAAAAATATCCCATAAATTGTGGCGCCATCTATCAGCAGAATATAAAGATATATTTGATAAAGAAATATATTAAATTTTGAAATATATGAGAAAACCATTAATATATGGGTCGTATAATAATTACCATAAATCTTTGATATACAGGCTTATTACTGCAAATATGAGTTTGAATTTGTAAAAAGTTTTGTTCATATATCATTAGTTTCACACTAATTTAGTATTAAATGAGATTTGTTTAAACATTAGTTCGTACTTTTGGTAAACTTTATAAAATATAAGTTCCCCTTTTTCAGTGAATAATGATCCAAATTGATTTTTGATCTTGAAGTTTCGATTTTATTTAAAATACAAAGTATAAAATTAATTACAGAGTGATGCAAATTCGCTCAATGGAATTAAATTTAGATGTACTAGTGTAAAATTGGTTTTAACGAAGTGATAAAAACACAAGTTTCTTTCAATAAAACCAATTGAGTTTCCTTTAATAAATATTTACGTTTAGAGGAATAACGAATAAAAAAGCCAATTTTTTAAATATGTTACAAGTAGTCTCTGAATATTATTTGTTACTAGTTGGTTTATTAATATTTTTAGTATCAATTTAAATATGTGTGCTTATTTTAATCTTTGTAGCTGGTTTGTTTAAAAATTAATAAGCTAAACTATTAAATACAATAAAAGACTAAGACAAAATGGAATATGTAGGAAAAAAAAAAGAAAAATAGAAAAAGAAAAGAAATGTTTTGATGTTTGAAATAAATTTTGATTTAGACACATAATGAAAATAAATACATAAATGAAGTGTATATTATGCATATAACGAGGTTAATAATTTTAAATTTTTCTATAAAAAGAATGTTTTACAAAATTACTATAGCACAGGGCATTTAATAACGATTACTTGTTTTATTGATCATTCCTAATTCTAATTTAAATCAATATATTTGTACAGAATTTATTTAGTTCATTTGTACAATAATTAACAGCAATCAATAAATAGAATAATTTCAAGAGCAGATAAATTTGTAGTAAACGAAAATATTTAAAATTTCAAATAAAATGAGAATATAAATATATGCTAAATTAAAAGAATAAAAAAAAGACAAATTTAAAGACATTTAGTCTAAGGCAAACTAAAATAAATAAATGGAATTTTAAAAAATTTTAAAGAAAATTCTAAACTGCTTTTCATTTTCCCCCCCCTGCCCCCAATAAAAGCCTTAATGAAGAATAGATTTACTTTTTAAATAAGAACAGAAAGAAAAAAATATCTTGGAGCGTAATAAAATGGTCCACATTTTATTACAATTAAAAATGCATATTATTATATATCGTATATATTGAAAATTATAGGGGAAACCCATGAGTCACCGCGCCGACTCAACAGCTGATCCAATTAAAATAAATTTTGGTTCATATGGAAGCTCTTGACCTCGATGGATTATCTGGCCACCATCACTCTTCACTTTGAAAGAAATAGAAAAATAAATCCTCATTGTACTTTCTCTCTAAAAAAAAAAAAAAAAAAATCTTGTGACAGAGCATGCATTCCGAACCATTAAATCGATTTCACATGAAAGTTTAGGACCTCTAATTATGTCATTAAAGGTCATTTGACACCGTCACTCTTTATTGTCATTTGAAAATTGGAAGATTTATTTAATTTATATTATACTTTTGGAGTATCTTGTGACAGTGTTCGTCTTAAAATTATTTCGTCAATTTCGAATTTTTTTATTTCATTAATCTTTGATACAGCCCTTGTCTGTATCAAAGATATATTGTGAAGCATTATGCTAGAAAAATTTCATAGTTTTTCTTCCAATTTGATAATTTCGACTCTTTGAAGCCTACTGTGGAATAATTTGTAATAATTGTAGAAATCGACTGGAGAATAATATTCAGAATAAGTAAATAATAAATGTTTATAAAACAAATTATCGATTCCGCGACTCAAATTGGACACCTACAATAGCAGCAGCATTCTCTGCTGTTCCATCCATCAGAAGACATATTATTTTTGCCTAAAACAGATACAAGCTTCTGATCTAAAACTACAGTGTTTCAAATAGGAGAGATTTCTGCGTATGTGCAAGACCTTGATAGCTAAAAATTTAAAGAATTTTATGGATATTTGGAAGTAAATTTTTAAACTGTGACTTTAAACTAGGGGTAAGTCATAATCTAAAGCCGCCATACTCAACCTTTTTTTTTATAGGGGCCACAAACACGTTTCAGTCACGGTAGCCCGGG
>JAPMOQ010000054.1:381014-398778 GCA_026543055.1 Argiope trifasciata | reverse complement strand
CATTTCGACATATTTAATAATTAACTTATTAAATTAAAACAACTTTCTAAATTAAAAACAAATTTAATAATTATTAGTGAATTTCTTGGGCCTGTCTTGTAGAGCAAAGTTTTTCGAAGGAGGGTTTAATATTAGAAAAAGGCACTCTCAGTTCTTTTCTATACATAGCTGATATCCATATTTTGTCTTCAAAGAAGCCCCAGCAGAAAATCCAGTTTCACAAAGGTAAGATATTGAAAATGGTAGTAGAATGCGAAATGACCTTGTTTTTAGTGCAGAAAACTCATCATCCACTCTTGCCCAAAATTCAAAGAGTGATTTATTCTAAATTGTCTTTCGGTTTCGCCGCTTGCCGTTAAGTCTATGAAGGTTTCTTTCTCTTCAATTGAGAGTCCTTCGGGAGTATTTTGAAGTGGATCCCTCATCCACTTGTAACTTGATATTAATTTGTCGTCAGCAAGAAAGTACTTTCTAAAATTCTTTGCTAGCATTGCTAAATGATTTTCAATGGTTACAAAAACAGCTTTTACATGTTGTTCTTCAGCCTTGAAAGTTTTAATACAATCACTCAACTTTGTAAACATTGTTAAGTTTTCTTACTTTAAATTTCTGTTCCACAATTCCAATTTCTTACAAAAAGCATCAACTTTATCACTCGTATCCAATATATGTGTATTTGCTCCATGCAGTCGAAGATTCAAGTTATTTAATTTCTCGAATATGTCAATCATGTAGCTCAATTTCATCACTCATTCATTCAAATAAATTATCGAGAAAATTCTCAGCTTCCGGTCGGTTTTCCTCTTCTAGGAAAACGGTGATTTCTTCTCTTAACATAAACACGGTGCAAAAATTTCCGTCGTGATAACCATCTTGCCTCGCAAATAAAACGGTAACGCTGAATGTACTTCACCCATGTCTTTACAAAGTGCGGAAAAGATTCTTGATTTCAAGGGTGTCATTTTTATATAATTTACTACAGTTACAACCGTAGTTAACACAATATTCAAACCAGGACTCATTTCTTTGGAAGCCAAAGCTTCTTTGTGGATAATGCAATGTGTCCAGATGCACTATGGCTATTTTTGTTTCACAAGTGCTTGAATACTTTGGAATCTTCCGGGCATAGAACGAGCACCATCATTGCATACTCCGACGCAATTTTTCCATTCTGCGTTTTCCTCGTTCATAAAATCATTTAATATAGCAAATAATTCGAGTGCTGTTGCTTTCAGTTCTATTGGTTTGCAGAAGAGTGATTCGTATATTACTGACAAATCATCACAAAATCTAACATAGGCAATTAAATGGGCATCTTTATTACTATCTGTTGCCTCATCGAGTTGTATTGAAAACAATTTGTCACGTAACTCCGACAAAAGCTGACACTCTACATCTTCAGCTATATCAGCAATTCGAAGGGTAACAGTATCATTTGAAAGAGGTATAGACTGCAATTGTTTTGCAAAATTATCTCCAAACATAATTTCTACAATCTCAATTGCGGCTGGCAAAATAAGCTCCTCACCAATGGTGCGGGGCTTTTTACATTTGGCTATTTTATATGAAACTTTGTAAGAGACAATTAAAGCTTTTTCATTCACAGAACAAATTTTTTTAAAGAGTGAGTTTTGCTTTTCATATGATTTTAATTTTAATTCGATGAATTATCTGGGTTTGTTTACGTACTCACTATGAAGCGTTTCCAAATGTCGTTTAAGTTTATTAGGTTTCATGCTGTCTGCCGTCAACATTTTTGAGCAAATGATACACAGTGGCCTTTCTTCATTTACTTCAGTGCTATTAAACCCAAAATTTAAGTATTCTTGAGAATATTTCCTTGATTTTATTTGCAGAACCACACTCGTCTGTGTACTTGTTGATGCGTGTCTATCGTCTAATGCTCGCTTAAGCCCGCTTAAAAATTTATCCATGATTCTGCATAAGTCTGCTGCGGTGAATAGTTAATACGGTGAATTGCAATTACACGAAAATATTTATAACACACACGTTCAGTATAGATTCAATAGCAATAGAAGGATCGACTCGAATGAGATTGTCTGGAATTGAAATTGGCATCATAGAACTTTTTCCTTTTCCCTATTAGAAAACATTTGTTCCCATCTGCGCACGCTTCTAACTTAACTTTTAAGCTGACCAGACAAATTCCAGACAAATCGAAACTTCTCGCGAAACTGTGAGAATGCCCGACACGGCGGGACACAAGAGCAATAAAAAGGCATAGGATTTTTGTTTTTTCAATGCTGAGGATCGGTGTAGCAAATAGTCAATAAATTTCCGTATTCTTGGTAATTTGTAAAGTTTAAAATTAAGGTTGTAGTGTAGGTTTAGCACCAAAATACTTAAAATACATTATTATTGTATGGGGTGGGGAGGGGGGGCGCGATGAAAATTATGATTGAAAACTGGGCCATGAATACTAAAAGGTTGAGAAACACTGTTTTATTAGATCGGTAAGAAGCAAGACATTACAAGATTTTAAATCTGTGTGCCTAATCTATCTAGGTCTCTTTGTTTTACCGTTATAAAGCTAACTTTCATTCGAACATCAAACTAAAACTAAATAGACTACCATCAATGAATTTTGCACAAAATTTGATAGAAATCTACAAGTTTGATTTTAGGTTTGGATACCAAATTTCATCCACTTATGTGAAAATGCTTATGAGGTAGACATTTTAGTCACAGACAGACAGATATTTTTCAAAAATGTGTTTTTATGACACAGGTAGATAGATCTAAGACTTGGAGATTTGTCAAACTCTCGGGTTCGTTTCGAAAATTACTGTACTTTCTCTGTACTTCGCATACGAGAAAGTAAAAATGTGAATTTATAACGAAAAATAATCTACATGTTATTGCATATAAATTAGTAATCTAAATAGAGATAAATATCAATATAATGAGCAATGTAAAATTACTCCAACTTTTTTGCTGGGTTGTTTTTAATTTTTTTTGAATACGATTGATAGTAGATTTATAGCGAAAATAGATTATGAATGTATAAAGAAAAATAATCTGCGTGTTATTCCATGCAAATTAGAAATTTAAATAGAAACAAGTATCAATGTAAAGAAATGCATAAAAATTACCCTAAAAATAAATTTAGTTGGATTATTTTTAATTTTTGTTGCGTTTGATGGATAGTAGATTTATAACGAAAAATAATTTGCTTGTTATTGCACGCAAATTAGTGATCTAAGCAGTAATAAGTACCAATAAATAAAATCTACCATCGCAAATTCCAAGTTATCAAGTGAGAACACTTATTTTTTTAGTCATTATTTGTCTTAATTAATTTAAGACATAAATCAGTTTAAACCACTTTGAAACAATCACGAGACTTTCAGATTACGCATGCCAGCCTTTTTTTTTAACTCTTCCCTTTTTTGACCAAAAAGGTGAATCGGGTACACTGTGAACATTCGCGCTACGCTGTAACTTAAGTTGGCGATATATCACCAAATGTGACAATTTTCTGCATTAATTTCTAATAACACTATGAGCGAAAAATTGATGACTCACAAACGATAAATCGTCAATATTTTGCCTACTCCTTTAGAGGCTTCTAAGAACCTTAAATCAAAATAACATCATGTTCACACATGATAATAAAGAACGATTTAAAAAATTACCCTAAAGATAAATTTCGCTGGATTGTTATAAATTTTTGTTGAATACGAAATATGCGCAACCATCCATTCAAAATAGAAAAATTAGTCTTTTCTTTTTCCACAATTTTAAAATATCGTAATAAACGGCTCGTGAGTATTTAACTACGTTGGAGATTCTTTAAGAACACCACCATCACGAAATATTCATAAATAAACTCCAAAAATGGTAAGAAAAATGCGCTATAAACATGGATGAAGTGATTTTACCGAGCTAATGGCTCATCTACGTTCTCTACAAAAGAATGGTTACGGATGATAGTACGTGCCATTAAAACATTCGCCACCAACAACAAATGCTGATGATGTTAAGCACTTCTGGTAGCTCCCGCCAAAACTGCCGTTTGGCGGGGTTTCTACTGATCGTTAGTGGAATTTTCCTGCTAGATCTTTATTAGAAAACACAAGTTTATGGAGAGAGAGAAGGGAATGCTGTAATTTCGTTGTTGTGGGATCGACAAAATGAGATGGATCTAATGTGAGAAGAGCTGGGTGAAAAATGACGTCGTTAAGGAAGTTAAAGTGGGAGTATTTATTCTAGAAAGAAACGATAAAAAAGATAACGATTTAGTTGTTTCTCGTTTCCTAGTTGTCGAAGGAAATAACGTAAACTTTTCGTATTTTTGGAGAGAAAAGCAGGTAGGGTCTCATAAAATATTTTTGAGCCACAGGACGTAATTTTTCCCCTCCTCTAACAAAATTTTCTCCCATACGTCTTATTAAAAGCATTATTCCCACTTTCGAGCGCCATAATTTGGTTATTGAATTCAGTTATTACCAAAATCTCGAGCATCAACATTTCGTACTTCTTGCTTTATTGAAGAAAACATTTATGATATGCATTTGTCCATTTCAATTCCTACAATTAGTTCAATTTCACCTCATATATATTTATGTATATTCGTTCAAATTTTCAATCGTTTATAAAATACTTTTTATTCATCCACTCAAGTTCAAATACATTTTTTAAATTTATAGTGGATGACACTTGATGATAATACAGTTTTTTTAAATATTAATTAATTCATTAAATTTAATTAATTTTTAATTCTTTAAATAGAGTTTTAGCAGTTTGTAATGGAAATTCAATTCGACAGTCAGAAGCTCAATAGGTAAAATGCAAGGATTTCATAATATTTTCCTTGAAGGGGAAGAATGTGAGTTCGATTCGTGCGAAAATCAATCATCTTTTGATTCTCGTTTAGTATTTTTTTAATAATTATTTAATAAAAAAGTAACTAAAATAAAAAATTTCTTTGTTGAGATAAATAAGAACTGAATAATTTTTTAAAAATGTATTACTTGTTTTCCACCAAATTTAAACTAAAATTTGATACAAAACTATAATTTTAATTAAGAGTTTTAGTATTTACATGCATAAAAACTGGTAGATAGTCAAGTGGCCGTCCCTTCGACGAAAATTTCTCATGTTGATGTGGACCTACACATTAGACGTTTTATATATCCTATTATTTTTTGTTAATCCTGTTTTCTACTTGTAATACTTCCTTGTACTCGAAGAGATAAGTAAACAAACTTGTATTTCACTCAAAGTTTCTAAATTTGAAATCTCTAAATTCGATACAATTAAACCACTTATCAAATGTCATTCTTTTATAACAAATCATCTGTCAGTAATCGCAATAAAGGATAAATAGGCAGACATGAATCATAAAGGTTTGGTACTTAGAAAGGGTTCAAACTTGATGAATCATCAAAATTTCGAGATCGAAATTTTTGGCCATTACATTATTTTTTCCCTTCTTATAGATAAAAAGAAAAAGAAAAAAGGATTATTTGAAATCTACTTTCGTAAATTTCAAGTTATTGTATAAGAACATTATTTTTTTAAGTCACATAGTATCAATCCGTTAGAAAAATATCATGTGACTCAGTTTTCGGAATCACCAACATTTAGAGAACCGATGGTTTTTGACAATCTCAAATTCTAACGAGTTCTGAAATCTTTCCTTCGAGGCCAGAATTTTTTTAAAATCTAAAAACCAATTTAAATCGGTTTTAAAAATCACATGACTATCAGGTTGCGCACGCGTCGATATTTTAGAAAAAATAATTTTTTTGTCATCTTAAAATCGTTCGAACACCAAACTATATCTCAAGGCTCGATTTTTTTTCGGAAATTTTCGAGAAACTTTTAGAAAAGCGATAATTCTTTTTTACTCCTTAAAATCGCTTGGGCTCCAAAACGTTTTTTGCCAACTATAAAAATTGAAATTTAAAAGAAAAAAATCAGACTTCAAAAGTGATAAATTGCCTAGTTTCTGCCTGTGCATTTTACAACTTCAAAAACCGTACTCTAAAGCAACATCATTTTCTCACGTGGTAAAGTTCACCCAATGATGCAATTGTCTTGTTGTGGTAAGAAATTATGAACATGAGCAATTAAAAGCACACTAAATTATTTTCTGGCGCCCTAATAAGACGTTGTTTTCAGAATATAATAGAATTTATTTGATGAATGATGGTTTAGAAAACTTTTTAATAAACACATGCTGAAACAGATGTATTTGATGTGTAAAAATTGCTCCGAATCATTTTGGAAAGAGAAAATAAAGGAAAAATTATTCGTAATTCATTCAACAAAACTTATTATGAAGAAATTATTGTAAATTTTATTCATATTCTTTTTCAAAGAGATTGAATTTTTGCATTCCTATTGACTAAAGTGGTAAATGTTTGACTATGTGATAACCAGTTATATGTGATGCATTTACTTTCTTATAAAATTTTGGAGCCATAACAAAATTTACAAATGAATAAAAAGTCTTTTTTCCCCCTGGAAGATGATTAAATGTGTTCATATTCTCTAAAAATTTTTCTGTAAATTTTTAAAAACATTTCTTAAATAAAAAAAAGGAGAAATGAAAAATAATCACTGATAATGATAATTTTTTTTGTACTTCAGGAGCAAACGTCTCTTTAAAATACCGCTTTTTAATCAAACCTTACTTAATCTTATAAACCTTGAGTAACATTCACATTTGCTGAAAATATCATTCTTTTAAATGAGTCGTCGCAAGCATTAATTTATTGATAATTTTTGATCACAAATTTCATCAGAAAATAAGAAAAGGAAAAATAAATTATTTAAGTAATGTTTAATTTAAATGAAAAAAATATTTTTGGCCCAGAGTCTTAGTGACTATAATATTATAAACTAATCACACGATGGAATGCTTATTAAAAACGGAATCTAGTATTTAAATTAAGTTTTTTCTCCTATTTATCCACTGGTAAAGTACATTGATGAATCAGTACATTACAATAAAATGTAAAATCCATGGTAAAAGAATTAACAGTAAACATTTTTCGAGTATTATTCACAGTTACTATAACTTTCTTACTTAGAAACATTTTCTGGGCCTTTCAACCAAAAAAAATAACATAATGTGTGGAAAGGGGGATAATAAGATGGTGTGTTTGACATTCGTCACAAGCTAACCGAGTCTTTGATAATACCGTAAGAATGTCCAGTTTTCCCAATTACCTTTTCAGAGCCGTTACAGGATGTTGTTGATGATAAAGCTATTTTTGGTGTTATATTGGGGGGAAAAGGACAATTTGTCACCAGGGGACAGCAAAAATATCTCTAGGAAAAGTAATGAAGAAATCAAGTAGAAGCAGAAGGCGGATGATGATTTATAAAAAAATAATTGTAATAATGTCCAGGATTTCTATTCTGTATTTTGAACCATCATTTTACATCCTCTTGGCATTTGATATTCTGCTTTTCTATATCAGTTTTTAACGAACCGAATTATAAGATATTAAGTCATCAATGTTAAATTATTTTTGTTTTCCTAGCATCAATTGGTCTAGAAGGCGGCAATTAATTGCTTTCTTTTTTCAATAGCTTTGTTATAAATTTTGAAATGAATTATATGGAACAATTATTACCCAAAATTACTTAATTACTTTCTTGTAAATGTGGCATAGAGAAGACCAGGGTTGTCCATAAAAGAACTTAGGAGTTTTAAAAATTCATATCGAATTAATGGTATAAGCATGGTCAAATCAAAGAAATTTTATCAAAAAAAAATTTATCACCAGTTTCAGTTTGTTTTTTCAACGCTAGGTAGCATTGTATATCAATGACCTTGGAGTAACGTAGCAGAGGCTCATTCCATAGTGCAGTGCGATAGCGATACTACAAAAAGCTCAATATGTCATCTGGCAAATAGAAACCGTACATTGTACTTTCAGAGCGTGTGTGGTGGTAATGCGGCTACGGACAAAGCCATTGCTCAGTGGCTACATGAGTTTAAATAAATGGAAGAGTGTTACAATGAAAGTCGTTAAGTAGATAAGGAGCGTCTTAAGAAAATATTGTTACGAATCTGTAATTTTGCTTCTCCGCACGAATAATGACATCATAAGAAAGACTAATTTACAGTCATCTGCATTTAATAGTGCCGGGTGCCTCCTCATTGATCCCCAGAGGTTGGCAACAAACTTGGCGACTATTTGGCGACTCTGCCGACAAAATGGATGATATTCAAAACTTCGAGAACTTTGTCGATCCGTCCATTAGGAACCGAGATATGTTCATATACGCCCTGATTGGCCTAGAAACTTCTAGCCCCACCTCCTGGAACTATAAAAAGCACACTGAAGCTGTGGTCGTCGTGGATAACAGTCGTGAATTGAATTGTTGAGTCGGCAACTAAAGCGAGAAGAGACAGAGGAGTGTTTCGGCCGTTTATATAGAATGTAGTGCAAAGCTCCGAGGATCCCCTCTCCTGCTGAATCCAGTCTGACTGCTTTGTGTACTGTAGACACTGTCACTATCGCATTTCTACTTGTGGGTTACTACTGTTGTTGTGTGCTACTGTGCGTTCGTCTTCATTGTATATATTTTTCGACTGTAAATATTTGTCATCTTTGTGCTGTTCTGTCTTCGTGAAAATAAACGTCGTCGTATTTTCTTAGTGAGGATGACTAATTGTTTTTTTTCTTCTCCCAGCATACACCCACTACACTAAACGAACTCCATCTGATGAAATCCGTAACATTTTCAGTAAAATCCGTATTTCATATGAACAAAGTTCGAAAAAGTCGTTCAGACGACGCAGTCTTCAGTTCTGTAACTGTTCGGAAGGTGGTTCATATAAGACACCGTCTAACAGCATATAAAGTAAAATTTGAACTCGACATTAAACCAATGGACAAGAACTAAAGACTAGAGTTTGTTATAATTGCTAGAAATGATAGATACTAGTAATATATTTTTTTTAAATGTGAATTTTTCTGATATGGCCACTTTTTATGTAAGTGGTACAGTGAACTGACCTAATTGTAGAATTCAGGGCTCACAGCTACCTCATGAATTCATGGAACCTTAATGTGGCTCAATAAAAGTGAGTGTTTGGTGTGGCCTTATGCATAACCACGTTCCTTCATTTTTGTAGAAATTTCCATAAATGGCGATATTGCTGTGGAATGTTAGAGGAGGATATTTTCCCTTAATTGATTGACATTGAGGTGGAGATGGATCCTGCCTATTGCTAACAATATGAAGCACCACCTGACTTCAGTTTGCATGTATACAAAAAGGAAAAAAGGTTGATAAATTAACTTTTAAATACATATATGTAACCTTAACCTAATTTTATGATTGAACTAGAAAGTTTGTATCTGAAATCATGAATTCTTTTATAGACATCCTGTAAAGCAGGGATTCCTGTAAGGGTGTAGTAAAAGATGACCATATTTATAGAATGGCTATTTAAGAGCCAGTTTACTTAATCACAAATACCTATCAATATAAAAAAGTTGCTGAAGATTTATATGTCTAATCGCTGCTCCAATACGCGTTACGTTTATTAATTTATTTTCTTACAAAGAGGAAGAGAGAGAGAATTTATCAGAAAGTTGCATTCCCTTCCTAATTTATTAAAAAAATCCACTAACTGATTGGTCTGCTTATTTTGTTTACAGATTATTATTCAGGATAAAACAACGAAAGAAAATCCTAGTTAAACTCCACAAGAATCCTTACCTTCTCAAACTCAGATAAAGGATAATTGGACATCAATTCATCATATCTGCGACATTCTTAATCAATCCACTGCGATTTCGCCCCTTTTATTTAAAAGGATTACTGAACAAAGGTGTAAGATATGGTGCCTGCCTCATCTATTGTCTGAGTCCATCCATTCAATCCGCTCTTTAACGCTTTATACAATCTTTTGGTTCTTAAGACAACGAAGGAACATCTTTAAAAAAGCTGCAATAAGTTGAGTTTCTTATATCCATCGCTCATTGAGATAAAATATGAAATAAGTATTTACTGTTGTTAGCACTCATTATGTTGATTATGTATTAGCTTGGAATAAAGTGATGAAATATTCATTCTAATATATATCAGGAAGATTGATTTTCTTTAGGATTTGGCAATGGAATTTTCTTATCCGTCTGTTACTATTATTAGAAAAAGGGATAAATAAGTTTTTCAAGCAATTTTTAAAAAAGTATTTTATCTAATTACTAAAGATTTATTTTAATTGCTAGATGTTTAAATCTGAATTAATGAATGTAAAATTTTGTGACCACTTATAAAAGAAATTCAAATCTATATATTTAAAGCTTTTTTTACTTTCTCTTATGCATAGTATAGAGAAAATATAGTAATCGTCAAAAAATTCGAGCTCGAGATTCTGATGTATCTCCGCCTTTTAGATCTCCCTAAGTTTAAAAAGTACATTTTTGAGAAATGCCTGTCAGTCTGTCTGCGACAAAAATAATTTAAATGCGTTATAAGGTAGATTTTTGAAATTTGGCAAATGATCTTACAGTCTTTATTTGCAGATTTCTATCAAACTTTGAATAAAATCTATGGAGAAGAAATCCATCTTTTTGATGATAAGTAAACGTAGTAACTAAGAAACGAAAAGAGTTAGATAAATAAATTCGGTGCCCGGATTTTACTTCTGTAATGTAAACAACTTTCAAAATGGGAACCAAATCCAAAGAGGGGTTGGATTTGGCTCAGAAATATGTAAACACGATAATTTAAAAATGCATTGACTTAAATTTATCAAATTTAGTATGGGAATTTTTGACTCCAAGTGCACTTTTATATCCAATTTTTGTTCCATTCGGTTGAGATAAACGTATCTAAAACACAAGTTCGATTTTTGAATACTATTAACGTATGCCGGGGATTAATCTCTAAAAAACCCTACCTAAGGATGACACGATAGATTCAGTTTAAAATGCTAAATCAGGCCAAAAAATTAATAGTTTGTAACCGTTGTATGTCAGTGTGACGCTATGTTTTCTGTGGCATGACAAGTTGATTAGAGAATGGGTGAGAAAGTTTTGTGGAGATAACTAACGCTAATTAGCTTTTTTTTTCTCTAGCGACTACTAAATAGTAATTCGTTTTATTGCAGAAGTGTTTGGATATATTCTAGATTTATATATATATTGTATCTAAATATATTTTAGAAGCTCTGTTTATAAAAATCTATTAAAAACTTTCCTAACTTAGAGTTATAACTTACATTTTTTGCTATAAATCCTTAATTGCTGTGGCTTCTCTAAAATCTTATTAAATAGCTATTTCAGGAATGTTTTATCCTGTTTATTTACTCAGTTAAAAGATTAAACACGTGGAATGTAAATATAGCGGTAAAAGCGAGCACTGTATTATATTCTTAACTTCAAAATAAAAATAATTAGAGAATTTGTTATCTACAAATAAAACGATGTTATAAAACTAAATTAACAATTAAAATAAAAATAAATACATGCCAAACGGTTATATTTCGCATCTGGAATGACAAGTTTATTATAAAATATACTATAAAAATTTGGAGTGACACTCCAGACAGCATTTTTCTAGGGACTGATTAAAAAGGCAATTTGTTTTACTGTAGAAGTATTTGGATATATTATTCTAGATTTATATATAATATTTAAATGGATTTTATAAACCTTTTTAAATGAAACTATATGAAAAGCATTCTGCAATCACAGAGTCAAAACATATTTTTTGCTATAAATCATTATAATCTTTGGTTTCTCTAAAATCTTATCAATTAACTATTTTAGGAAAGATTTATCTTGCTGATTCACTGCAGTTCAAATACTTGGAATACAAATATACTAGTATAAACTTACATTATATTATATTCCCAACTTCAAAATAAGTGTAATTACAGAACATGTTGTTTACAAATACAATGATATAAAATTAAATTAACCATTAAAACAAAAAATAAATGCAATGAAATTCAGAAATATTGAAGTGAATTCGATGTTCAAAATATTTTTATCTTTAAAGGAATAAAATGTTCTTTTCTCTATTTTGATCTTATCTTTTTCTTTATTTTCTTCCTGGAATGCATCTTGCCTCTTCATTTATTCTTTCTTTTCTTTACTATTTTAGAACTTCAACAGTTTTAACCATAAACAAAAGCATTTCAATCAAACAAACAAAAAATTAAATTTCTCATTTTCCTTTTGGTCGTGATTTGCAATCTCAAGAAAACATTAGGGACCGGAAAAGAAGGCTATTATGCAGGCAGCGAAAATGAGACTAAAATACTATTGCCAATCCGAAAAGAATAATGGCCCAAAATCCCAGGCAACAGTGCTATTCGTTTTGCCATTTCTTTCCACTGAATCCAATTTATCGGCTGAGGAATCAAAGTCCTCCCAGTTGTAATTTAAAAAGATGGTATTCGGAAGACGGGGTATTCCAGCCTCTCATCGCTTTGATCCGAACGAAGGAAATGATTCCTTGAAAAGTAGAACCAGAAAGTAAAGACAAAGTACTCGAAGTCAAAGAAATCTTTTCTAGCCGTTTATCTCTAATGCATCTGTTCCGAGATTTCAGCTCTTGGTTTATTGACAAGTAGAAACGAGGTTTCATGCACTTGAACAATGTTCCAAATAATGTGCTTCATTTATTCGTTCGTTGGTGGAATAAGGTCACGTGGTACAGGTAACTTGGGTTAGGATTTATGTGGAATCAATCTGAGTTATGGCAGAAAGAAGAATAGCAGCCATCAGTTATATATTTTTTCTAAATGGTTCGTTTCCACAATTGTATTGGAAAAACAATAAATTATCTGCTTAGTAACAGTTTTCATGTATGATTGCATCTTATTTCCAATATATTGATTAGGAAATAAGAGAACTGTAACGTGCAAATTTTCTTAAGGAAAGAACATAGTTTTTCCGATTTAGAACTTTTACGACAAGAAATAGTTTTTCAAACGAATGTTGAACAAATTCTTCCTTTATGAATTTCAGATATTTACTCGAATAACAATTGACCAAAGAATGCTACAAGAGGCAAAAGATAAAATAACTGTTTACTTTGAACTGTGTTAATTAATGGAGCTAAATCGTTTTCATATAATTATCATGTTACATTCACTAGAAATCAAAAGTTTCAAGCGAATTTAATATTCATAGTTATTTCATTGCCCTTATGATTAGAAAAAAATGCCTTTACGCAATGAGTAGTTAGATATCAGATTACCGGAGATTTATGAAGTTGCATATCATATTGCATACATTTGAAAGCAAAAGCTCCAAGCAAATTTAATATTCGTAGTTATTTCATCACCCTTATACTTGGAAGAAATGGATTTACATAATGGGCAGTTAGATATCAGATTACTGGAGATTGATTAAAACTGGTAGCGTTCACCCGTTGTTGATTTGTGGATGGTTGGGTGGAGTACTTAGAGTGAAGGCTCTGTAGCTATTGGGGATAGCGATGCTCGAACTCACAACTTTTTATGTGGTAGCCTGATAATATAACCACTAGACAATAGTGGCCACTCAGTCTTGTGATTGTTATCATTCTTATTAAGCTTCCACTACAGTTCTTAACTTCCAGGCATGAGAGTTAGATGGGTGAAAAGTGATTTAGCAATAAAAAAATAATTTCTTTAATACTGTGGTGATATCTTAATAAGACATAACATCCACGGGAAGTGAGCATGCTTTTGCCCTGTGGTTATGTTACTGGCCTTTCAGACCCAAAGGTCTTGGGTTCTATTCCGAGCACATTTCACCTCCCACAATGGTGACCTCGTACAATGAACCTTAAACCTTCATGCAACTATCGTGGCGCCATCTACCCGCAACCAAAGTCGTCAGACTCACTTGACGCAACAATTCACGCACGCTCGCCAAAAACGCTTGGCGTGACTAATAAAAAAGCTCTCCGCTCGCCAAACTAAGATGAGTATTGCGCAGTAGACACAAGAGCTACACACAGCAACCTCTCACTCAACAAACCAACCAATTCATCACCATTCAACAACAATGCATATCGTCCGTCAACTCACTGGAGGGCGAGTCTGTGGTGATATCTTAATAAGACAGATAAAATCTTCGAAATTGAGTAATTGCTTTTGTCCTGTGGTTATGTTACTGGGATTCAAACCCAAAGGTCTCGGGTTCTATTCCGAACACATTTCACCTCCCACAATTCTTACTGAAAAACAAAATTGAAGTTTAGCAAATATTTCCTTAATTAAAACATTTACTGTTTTTGGTTGATACTTAGGCAGTACTTTTATCATAAAAAGAAACTTTACTTCTCAGAAAAAACATATTAAAAACATTCTATGTAATAAAAGTTAAATTTCCATCATAAAATACTTTATAATGAAACTCAGTTCTCACTATTTCCGAATAAAAGAAACATGAACATAATATCTGAATTTATGCAACAACAAGAATATTTACAAGTGATGCACTAATTTTGACTATGAGAATGTATGAGAGATCAGAAACAATGAGATTCTTTAAAAGCTTTTCCACTTTTTAAATGATTATAATACTTTCTCTTTGATTACTTCATATATGGGAAAGTAAAAACACACAGAAAATACAAGTTAATTGCCTTTCTTTCAAAAACACTATCCGTTTCTCTCCTATATTTAGCAGAGACGGTATTTATTATGAAATTAGATTAAACAAGGAATATATTTAAGAAATCTTTCATAATTTTCAGGATATGTACTGAATAGCGGAATAATAAACTCTTATTTTGCAATATTTAAACGCAAATTTAATTTATTAGATAGATAGAAATCAGGAAAAACTTTCACTGGTATATTTAATGAATGCATCAATTTTTAGTTTCGAGGTTCCAGCAAAATATTAAATATTTTGAAACTCTGATGTATTCAAAATTCAATTTTGGTTTTATTAACAAAAGGTGTGCCTTGCTTTAATTAAATTGTCCGCTATTTCAGTCATGATATTTTAATTTTTTATTCTTTTGCCATCCATCTTTTCGTGTGCCACATCCAGGTGCTTTGAGTTCCACTTTCGTGGTGATGTGAAGCCATGTATTTATTAATTAAAAAAAAAAATGCTTAGATTAAGGAAGGAATATTTAATTATGTTTCATCGGATTTTTCGTATAGACAGCCAATATTCAAATAACGGGAACCGTTTTGAAATTTCTCTTGAAGAAATTCTTTTTGTATTTGGAGTGTTTTTCCTTCATAAAATTTTATTTTAAAGCAAGTTCAAATTAAAAAATTAAAATAATAATTGTCTTTCATCAGATATATTTATTGTATAAAAATGAAACTACAAAATAGTTAAATTCCAAAGCGAAAATTATTATTTTAAAAGTATTTTAGCTGATATTTCTAGATAAAATGCTGTATTTATTTAAAATTAATGTATTTTAGACAAATTTTAATATTAAATGGCATAAAAATGATGTGGTGACAGTTATATAGTAATTTTTAAAAAATTATTTGCTTGGATTAAGGAAGAAATACTTAACGCTGTTTCATCGGATTTTTCGCATGTATAGTGATTATTGAAATTAAGGGAATCGTATTGAAGTTTCAAGTATCTGGAGTGTTGTTTCTTCAAAAGATTGTATTTTTTTTCAAGTTCAAACCAGAAAGTTAAACTAATAATCGTCTGTCATCAGATTTATTAATTGCATAAAAGCGTAAAATAATTGGTTATTTAAATCAAAATAGTTGGATGCCAAAGTGAAAATTATTTTCAAAAAATATTTCATCTAAAACGTTTTATTTATTTACCACTAGCTAGTATCAGCGCTTTGTTGCTGCAGAAGAAATAATTTTGAAAATATAATTTGAAATAGCTGCCTTGTTTAAGTATGAATAATAGAATTCTATATTTTTTTTCTTATCTGCAATGGATGCATTAATTGAAATTGAATTATCTATAAAGAAGAAGTACAAATAATATTGATTATATTTTTTGATTTTGTTATTCAAGGATAAATTAATCCACTTGTATATTATGAGATATGGTAACTGTACTATGCCTACAGCCTTTGAGCAGGTGTAAACAATAAGTTTACCAAATTTCATTGCAATCGTTTAAACGGCACGACAGCGCCTGAGGTAAAAATAAATACAAATTCATTTTTATATATTTGATTAAAACATTTTAGTTAATATTTCAATATTAAAGTGACTTAAAAACAGTTTTTAAGACGTAATACACTACTGGTCAAAAGTATTGCAAGTTCGAGAAATTTCACGCTTTTTCGAGAAGTCTCCCAAAAGCAGTATTTTTTATTTAAAGTAATATTTTTTAATGTTAATATGTTAAATTACTCTAAAGGCAATATATAATTAAGTTATTGATTTAAAAAGAATTTATTGATGAAAATTGATGAAAAAGAATAAAATGTACAGATTATCAGTATTGGAATCCATTTTGGTTTCTCGGAATAAAATGAAATAAAGCCATTAATTTCAAGTTGTGAACTGAAAAGCATTTAATATTCAGTAGGACTGCCTCTGGCTTCGATCATGGCAACCACTCTGCATGGAATCGGCAAGGTTCTGCAACACTGCAATAGGTATTTCATGGCGTCAGACTTTAATTATTGTTTCTTGAAGCTCTTGTTTTGTTCTAGGATGATTCTTAGTTAGTTTCTTTCCTATAATACTCCATAAATTTTCAATACTGCTTGAATCTGGCGAGTTACCTGGCTATGCGAGAACATTAATACATTAATGTTTTGCAACCTCAACTTTAACCTAAAGTAACGAATGTTTCGGATTAGAGGTCAGAACTGAATTGAAATGGAATTCAAAATTAAGTTTAAAGTTTGTTTTACTATTTTCGATGTATGGCAGGGTGCCAGAGTTTTCAGAAATATTTATTTCTACTTTGGAAACACCTCTTGTGCACTATGAAGCAGTTGATCCTTCAGCACACAAACATACTTGTCACCATTTATGGTTCCCTGTAAAATATAATTGCCCAGTTGACTTATATGACATGCACTTTCTTCATTACAATTTATGAGTGTTTTGATATAAGAATCAGGCATTCCGGCCTAGTGATCTCCTTAGCTTTATGCCAAACATGATCCGGCTCGTCAGACATTAAAGAAAAGCGACTTTCGTCTCTGACTATAACATCTCTCCATTCTGAAATACTCCGATTTTTGTGCAGTTTGCTTCACTCCTATTTTTTCCACAGTGCTTTCATCAATCTTGTTTTTTTTTCAAGGTACTTTTGCCTTATAACCAGCTTCACAGAGCTTCCTGCGAACTGTTCTAAGACTGGCAATGACAGGCATGGGCTGTTTTCATTTTCTTTTAAATGTAGAAGAACTTGCAATATTTTAAAGGCATAATAGAGTCAATGGAATATCAATACGTTTAGAAGATAACCTTGGACGATCACTTCCAAGCTTTTTATCTACGTTTTCTTCGGTTTTTAATCTCTTTATAAAACATGAAACAGTCGACTCATTTCAGTCTCACCAATGAGCAATCCTAACATTTGAAATGTTTCCTTGATACATTTAAACAATAGCCTGATCCTTCTCACGAGTTAATTCACATATTTTAAAGAGAAGTGAACGACTTAAATAGAAAAGCAATGCACAATGACAGCGCAACAAACGAAATGAAATCCTTCGTAGTCGGAGTATTTTTATAATAAATTACCAGGATGATTTAATTATTTCAAACTTTTGCTTCAGAATGGCTGATACAATAGTTTGAACTTCTCCATCACATTTATACTAGAAAATATCACTTAAATGAATATATATATATATATAT
>JAPMOQ010000054.1:335829-380614 GCA_026543055.1 Argiope trifasciata | reverse complement strand
GTAGATTTAAGGAAAGGTGTTGCGGCATTATTAGATTGGCTACAACAGCATACTTACACTGAACGGGCCATTAACTTTCGATGGCCCTTTTCCTCCGCATACTCGACTTTAGCAATGCAAGCTATACTATTTCAAACGGTCCATGGTTGCAAACAAAATTTATGTTTTCGATATAAGGAGGGATATTTATTTTTTCGATTTTAAAAACAGGGATAACAGTGGGCGATTCTTCTAATAAATTAGAAAAGAATTGGACTCATTAAAGAAAGGATAATTAAAAATTAATAAGCTTTTTATCATTTATGCTGCTTTTTTAACTTTTCAAAAAGATAATTTTTCCATTTATGGTACATTAAAATATTTTTTGAGATTGAGACTGGCTTAAGAATAGTGATACATTTAGTATATTAGATAAATTAAATTTGATTAATTAATTAGCTAACTTAATTAATAATTAAATAACAAATCGAAACACAAAATTTAGAGGGGAAATAATGAACTATAAGTTTCTGTTTTAATGAAAATTTTTTAGGACTTATGTAAATCAATATAGCTTCATATAAAAAATGAGATATTTAGTGGGAAACATATATTATATGGCCCTAGAAAAAGTTAAATTGTAGAAATCGTTATTATGATTCAATTATGTTATTTTATTTCATTAATTTAAAAATTGAAAATATATTAAGTATTTATTTCATATATTTATGAATGTAGCTCAAGACAGTAGAAAAGTATTTTTTAATTCGCAAAATGAAGTAAATTAATCTTAAATGGCAAAAACAATACAGTTCTTTGGAAGACTAAATTGAAATATAGATTTAGCCAGTTGGAGTGTTTTATTTTCTACCTTTTCAAATATTTGCAAAATAATCATCTTATATGAATCTGAATTTACCGAGAAATAGTTTAGAATGGTTGGTGTTATAAAGTGCGAATAAGTGCCGTATCGACAGAACTTAGCAAATGCATAGTATCTAATATAAATACAAAGTCATATTCCTTCAATTTTTGCTAGACCTAAACTGATACAATATGACACTTTTTGCGCTTTGCAAAGGTTGTGACTATTTTTGTCTGGGGTTGTAACTAAACGGTTAATATATTACTTTCGTATATTTTAATCTATATAAATAAAAATGAATGTTTTTCTGATGTCTCTTATGCCTTCCGTTATACCGATTGCGATGGAACTTGGTCAGCCTATTGTTTACACTGACGGGATGGTTATAGGGATAGAGCAATTATCTAAAGCTTTAAAAAAATTTCGAATCTTAATCGCATTTATTTACCAAGAATTAACCCTTTGCACTCGAAGTTTTTTTTTTCATTCGTATTACCAGCAACTCGAAGCGATTGTAGTGAAAAGATCATATTCACTTGTAAGTTTGCTATACACATTATTATTTGCATTGTCTCCGTAGCGGAGCCCTCGAGTGCGAAGGGTTAATCTCCAAATAACTCACCGAGGAGACAATAGATTTTGTAGAAATATTAAATCCAAGTTAAAGGTTAATATTTGGTAGCTATACTGTATAGAATAAGTGAGAATGTTTTGAGTAGACCAACCCTGGAGGTTTTAAATCTTAATTAAATTTTAGCGTTTTTAGCAGCAACTAACAAAAATATTGTAGTACAAATAATTTTGCACCACCTTCATTTTCAAAAATTATCTTTTCAACTATATTAACAATTTTATGGTATAAATATATTTTCTATGTTTAATCAATTTTAAAAGGAAAATATTTTAATTGCATTTTCTAAAATTACATTTGATAATTCTGAACGAATAATAAACGAATCACGAAATACAATAAATAATTCATTTCATTACCGTTCTGAAGGACACCAAGCTCTACAATTCTAAAAGAACAAATCTAATACATAAAAAAAAAGAATATTTGTTTGTTCGTATTTTATATACCGTAGTACTGATCATCTTATTTCGATAAAACATTGCCAAATTATTGACTGATTGCACTTAATATATTTTTCGGCTGCAGCAACGCGCTGGGTACCAGCTAGTGAAATATTTTTAGTGTTACTAATTGTTATTTTCATAGTCAAGTAAGAAAATAAAATCGTTGGGATTTTTCCGTGGAGATACTTTTAGTAAGAAAAATATAAAAAACCGGATCTATGAAAACGATCCATAGAGAAAGAAAGTAATTTCAAAAACTCATGAAAGTTGCAGATTTGTGTCTTCTGTTGGGCGTAACTTATAGAATTTAGAGCAATAAAAATGAACTATAAACCGACCTTCCTTCTGGTTTAAAGAAAGGGAAAAAATTGGATCATAAAATCACAATTCCTTCTTATCGATATTGCAGCTCCTGTCTGTATAGTTATATTTGGACCGAAAAACTTCCAGTGAAATTCACTCTCCAATGTTTTAGAGGTCTCAACTGAAATAAAAGATTTGATGGTTCTGCTGATGTTCAGGTATGTGACACATTTTCAAAATGTGAAAATCTCACAAAAATTGTACTTTTCTATATTTGAAAATCTATTGGTTTTACCAATAAAAAAGTCAACTAAATAAAAAGGATCATCTCAACTTTGTGTTACATGAACAGTGGTATCAATCTCAAAAGTGCTTGCTAAACTTATTTCTCTGATTTATATTTTTCAGGTTCTTCTTCTATTAATAAGCATAATGAATCAAATTAACCCCTCATATCTTAATTATTAATTAAGTATCAATAAATAAAAAAATTAATTATATTTATTTTTAATTGTTCTTAATTAATCTGCTTATTTTTTCAGTTATTTTCATGCTTTTGGATCACTGCATTTTTTTTACAATGGTATATATAAAATATTATTAAAAAATATCGGAGGGAAATCGGAGTAAAAAAAATATATTTCGAAAAAATTGAAAACCTTTTTATGGCTGAAACATTTAATAAAAATATGAAGGATAAATATAAGACACTTTAGATGCTAAAGATGTGCTCTTAATTTTATTTATCCAGGCCGTTGCTCTATTGTTTTTGTATGCATGAAAAAAGTGCTGATCATCAAATGGCAATCCCCCTTAGAACATTTGTTTCGAATTCTGCTACAGAATGGCACCTTTGTTCCAAAATCTGGTAATGTTCAAAATTCAAAAGGCACATGAATTTTATTTATGTGCCTTTTTCTGTTTCGAAATTATTGAATTCATTTGAATTCGGATAAAAAAAAACAGACAAATTTTGTTCATAAGGATCCATATATTTGACACAAAATTTCATGCCAAATTTATATTTCTAACTCAAAGCGATTTTTGAATTATAGCTTTTACAGACATTTATAATTCTAAAGCGTGTTTCTTGGGATCAGGAAAATCTAATATTCGGACATTCTTCCAAGTATAGAATTTGAATATTTTACATTAACCATATTTTTTGCTGTAAAGTAAAAAAAAAATATTAGTTCAAATGTTCATCAAAAACTTGCATCAATAGGTAAATAAAAATAACATAGCAACAGTTGTCATAATACGTATGTATGAGGTAATCATGCACATATTAAAAAAACATATTTACTATTCACACATAGCGACAGCATTTCTAACCTTTAAAATTCAATATATTAATAAACTATCTTTCTTCCAACAATAGCTACTAAAATGCAAATGGATTAGGCTCTGAATTTTACGGTTCATGATTCTACCTTAAAACAGAGTTTTGATAGCTAGGATCGATAATTATCGATCATATCGGAAAGGCAAGATAGAGTTGAATTTATGTTACAAAGGAGGCAGTGATATTTATATACATAGCATTTAATCGTACTTTGATCACCATTGTATTCCAATGCCTTAAGAAAGGAAATGGCAATTATCATGAATAAAATATGAAAGTTTAAAGTTGTTGTGGCTTATGCTTTATCAGAAATTAAAAAGGATTTTTTATTTTGAAATTCTTATTTTTTCAAAAATTTAGCGAAAATCTTATCATTACTGGTTATTTTAATACCACTTACATTTAAATAATTATAACTCTAGATTAAATTTGTTGATTTTCTTAAAGTCATTAATAGCATCAAAGTAATTTCACCCCTCTCCATAACTGAACAATTATAGACATAGATATAATGTTCTAAATTTTTGCTTTCAAAGCAGAGTGTCGTTCAATTCTGAAATTAGATAGTCTATGTTTTTAATACCTATTTTAGGTCATCTCTCAATTATTCTAAGTATAAATATTGTTTAGTTCATATTCTACTTAAATATTATTAAATAAACTTAGAATTTTTTTAAAAATTGATTAAATATAGAAAAAAAAATTATAGGCCAACAAATCAATATCGTTAACAAATAAAATTAAAATTTTTTTAAAAAATAATATACAGTTAATATGCAGATTAAAATAATGCAGATAAATTCAAATTAAAAAATAAGTTGCGATATATTGAATTTTGTCTAATTCTAATTATAAAAGAATGTTCGAAGGAATACATTTCGACCCTCCTATGGACCAAATCTGGTGACTATAGGTCAAGCGATCAAACCACCTTTAAAGCAATAATGGATACACACATACATTGATCCTTTTCCTAGTAAACATGAATATTAAAATATGTGCATGTATGATTTTATTGGGTTGAAGTTACAGACTCAATGTAAATATTTTTTTTTATTTTCTTGGAGACGAAGTGTTGAAAAAGTATAATATCATGAAGGAATTCGAACTTGAGATTTTGACGAACTTCCATATTTTAGACCTCACTGAGTTTAGAAAAACTTCTGTCTGTCTACATGTGAACAAAGATAACTCAAAAATGTTTTCTGCTAGATGGTTGAAATTTAGTACACAGGCGTAAAACTGAATTTGTAGATTTCCATTAATTTTAAGAAAATTCCATTCCAGCTGTTAAAATATATGATGGCACATTAATTAAAAAACGAAGATACCTAGATAGATAAAATTTAAAATTTGGGTCATAGATTTAACATCTTTAGTCTATATGCCTACAAAATTTTGAGCAAAATCCAACTAGGTGTTGACTATTCTGTGGGTCTGTAATTTTAGAAACATGTAAACGCTATAACACAAAAACGTAGTGGCTTAAATAGATCTAATTTGAACGTGATTATTGATTTTAAGTATAGTTTGATGTCAAATTTTGGTTTCAATCATTGGGAACAATGCTTCTAAAGTTCAAATGCGCCTTTAGGTAACTTTTGATTGTATTCCAGAGATTAATCGCCAAAGATGATACGATATATTCAGTAAGAAAGCTGTATTCATGCCAAAGGTTAATCTACGTTAAAAGGTTAGACCTTCACTGAGATACCAGCCTTATAAGAGAAATTGCGAGCGAGTCTTTGGGTGACCACACCTGTTGATTAAAGCCAGGAATTTATTCACATTCCCTTACACATACCTATGATATTTTAGTCCAAAGAGAAAGGATGACGGAAGGATATTTCTGGTAAGTTTTTTCCATTCTGTTAAGGTAAAAAAGTTATGAAGTATGAAATATGTTATGAAAAATTCCAAATAGATTCATTAAATTAATCAATTGCTACTTTAAATGCAAACAATGAATTTAACTTTCGTAATAGCACCTTCGCGAAACAGCAGTAGCCGTTCATACTCTCTACATCCTGTTATGCTATGATGTCAGATAACAGGATTGGTAGGAATTACAAGTATGTAGAAATATAATCCATACTAATATTATAAATGTGAAAGTGTAGATGGATGGATGGATGGTTGTGACACAATCACGCCAGAACGGATGAACAGAATTGGAGGAAATTTAGCTCAAAGATAGATTATAGTTAGGAATAGGCTACTTTTTATTCCTGTTCAATGAATGTGGTTCATTTTTTTATTCATTAAAAACTAACTTTCACGCCAAAAAGCTGACACCAAATCCCTTCAAAGATAAGTAAGGCTCCACCTTCCGCCCCCCAACAGAGTTGAGGTTAGGCTTAGCAGAATTTTGACCAATAATTTCAAACGATTCTATTTATTTTCTTTGTGTGTCTTTTATGTGTGTTGCACTGTTTTAAATGGTTATCGGATAGAACAAAATCTTAAAAATGTAATTATTTTGGATATAAAGCACATCAGATTAATAGGAAAATTTTAACCAATAATTTCAAACGATTCTATTTATTTTCTTTGTGCTTGATGTATTTAAAATCGAACGTTGTTAATAAATCGATCTTTCGAATTCATTCTGAAGTGCTTTCAAATTAAATGAAAACAGAATAAAGGAAATCAAAAATTTCCAATCTGCATTGCTTTACCCCAACTGGCGTAGGAAAGTCAAAGAAGTGCGTTACGGCAACTGGCGTTGAAAGTCCCCCCCCCGTGATTATTGACTACTCTGTTTTCATTTAAATTAAAAGTTTAAAAATTATGTGTATAATACTATTGTAGCTATCTCAATCTTGATCAATAAGTAAGATGTATTTGACCAGACTTTGATTTGCTGTCTTGTTTTATTTTGGGTATACAATGTAAATCAATTGTTTTTACTTTATTTATGTGTTTTTGTTATTAAACTGCATTTATGTTATATAATTTTCATATATGTTTATACTTTTAAATGTATCGTTTTTAGGTAAGATTTAATTTTTTTGTCATTATTTGATAATTTTTCGTGCATATATATCAAAATTTCCACGCGAACAGAGTTTGGGTAATAGATATTACCTCATATTTGTAAATGGCGAGGAGCATTTTACATGTATGTTGTGAATACATAAATAAATCTATTCTAATTCCTTTACAAAATTCTTACAATACTCTTTTCTAATTCCTTACAATAAAAACAAAATTAATTAAAAACTGAATAAACATTTATTTTTTAATTTAAAAAGTGAAAATAAAAAGAAGTTATGAAAGCTAATTTAATTACTTTTCTATCAAAAAGTGTCCTCAAATCCGTGTCAGTATTTAATACATACGAGAATTTTTTAAAATTTGACTAAACAAGCAAATTATTTTTGGAATTTTTTTCAGTTTGCTGGAATTGCTCTGAATTATTTAACGCTGGAATTGCTCTGAATTATAAACTCACTTTATTTAAACAAAAAAAATTAGTTTATTAAATTGGTAGAAATCAAGAGGCACTTTCACTCGTATATTTAATCAATGTATCAATTTTCCATTTCTTGACTTTCCCGAAGGTATTAAGTTTTCGAAAATGCTGGTTTAATTCAATTTGCGTCTTATTAATAAAAGGAGTGCCCCATTTTAATTAAATTGTCCAATACTTCAGCCATGATATTCTAATTTCTTTTTTTTCTTCCGTGATCTTGCTCTATATGTGTTGAATCCATCTGCTTTTATTAAAATTCCCTTTCAATCTTAGATGGTCATGGTTTGTTTTTAATTTGTTTGAAGATGAAATATTTAATGAGTTTGCTTCGTATTTTCAGCTCGGGTAAGCCTATATTGTGAGGAATATACAGAATGGGTGTAACTATAGAGAATGTTTTGAAACTTTTCTGTTTCGCCTTTGAAATGTTTATTTGTTAATGATATTTTTTATTTTACTAATTAGATTTCAATTTAGATGGTTAAAGTAAAAATTGACAGCAATAAGATTTATTTATTTATTGCAGATAAAACAGAAAAATTCTTGATTCTTTGAACAAAAATCGTTAGATGCCAAAACAAAAATTATTCCTCGCCCCAAATATTTTTAAAAATTTACTAAAAATAAAGAAAAACCCGTGTGGAAATAAATTTGTATCACTAAAATGTTAATGTTTGAATGTGAAAATTTTTACAGAGATAATATGATTTGGAAATACAGGGAGAAAATGCTAAAAATTTGGTTCATTTTTAACTAAGAATCAATTAAAAATTTTTGGGATTTTTTTTTCTTATGTGAACCCGATATTCAAAAAAGTAGCTTCTTGTCAAATTTTATAGCTTCAAATCCAAAGATCGAATTTTTTGTACTCTTTTTGCATCAGTCATATGGTATAACACGTTGTACAGTATGCATACATATTCCAAGTAATATTGTGTTAAAATGCTGTTACACAAGTTTCACTAACTCCGATTTTTCAAAACCATGGATATTTTATTAGAAGAAATAGAAGTTATTGCTAGAGTGACGTAGATAAAGTTTCTGTGCACTAAACCCCTGATTTTCGTTTACTGTTTGGATTCGCAAATAATTATTATCTTGACTGAAGATATATTAGGAAAATATTATTGAATATGATACATAAATCGAACAACAAACCTTTCAGATTAAATATCTGTGTGCATCCCTGTTGTTTGCAATCATCTTCCCCATAATTTGGGCCGCCTGGGTTCGAATCGTAGTTCGAGCATGGTTATTCCCTTCCTTGTGTTCTATCTGTGAGTTGTATAAAAGAGCTCTTCTGTAAAAAATTGTGCAAGTGAGTGTCATTCACATGTGAACTAGAAATCAGACTTTTGCCCTCTGGTGATTAGGGGTCTTTTCTATCAGCATGAGCTTAGCTTAAATCTCTATCATCGCCTGAGTGCTTGTCCATGACAAGCACTTTCAATCAACAACAATCAAGTAACAAACCAATTTCCAAAAAGTAATTGTTAAATTTAACAATTAAATTTTAATATAATTGTTACAGCGTAGGGGAATAAACGTTAATTCTCACATGTAAAATATATTCATATCTAAACTATCTTTTTAAAGTTCAACTGAGGAAGCGTTGCATGTTGTTTTTCTCCTTACATGCACCCTCACATCACTTGTTATTTCTATTATTACAATATTTTTTTCTTGGAACTCCTATAAGGATTTTAATGAAACCAATTAATCAGCCTTAAACTGACTATAAATTACGATCAAAGCTCTCTTAATTTTCAACAGTTTTAAGGGCTTCAAGCGTCATTAGCTTTTCTTCGAACTACTTAATTTCTTTTATGTGTGTTGCACGGTTTTAAATGGTTACCGGATAGAATGAAATCTTAAAAATGTAATTATTTCGGATATAAGTCACATCAGATTAATGGGACTGCTAGAGGTGACTCTTTATTTTTGTTAATTAGGGAAGAATCATTTCATCAAAGGAAGATTTGAATGACGGATAATTTTCTCATTTATTTTGCTTTGTGGAATTATTAAATTCGCCATCATCTCTCCTTTTGCGTAATTGATTAGTCTGTTATAAATTTAGACTACAAAAGTTAATCTTCCTTTAATTACTTTCGACATATGACGAATCACTTGAAGAAAAAGAAAAGCATGTTTAATGAGCAAGTCGACATTAATTAATTGTAAATAGACAAACAGAATGATTATCTTCGAAAGGTAATCACTAACTGACTACTTAGATCCGCCAGTAGGCACACGCATAAAATTGAAATACTAGACCACCACCAAAGCAAAATTAGCTGGAACTGTGTTTGAGTCTTAAGTGTCATCACCAGGTACGGCGCAATCTTTCTCTAGGAAAATACTTTCCAATATCAATGAGAAGCACTCAATCACCACTTCCTTCTGTATCCACGAGACGAGAATGAACAATCATATTAAAAGCTTCTAATCGTCTGTTTATAGGTGTCCTTCAGCGGGAAATTTTTGGAAGGTAAATGCTAATTCAAATTTAACCAGAGTTAGTGTTCCCATTTCAAATTTTTAAGGATGCTTGCAAAATATACCAATTATTAACAGAGTTGAAATAACTTGGAAATATTATGGGAAGGATGGAAATCACGTGTCAAAAAGGCTCAACAGGTAAGTGATAACCGATTTGAAAACATTTGCAAATACAAGTACATACAAAAAAAGCATTTGAATTTTCCCTCAACTTTCTCTTCTATGAGTACAACTACAATAAGGCGCGTTCATTCTTTACTAAGAATACATTTGGTGCATTTTTCTGCCCATCGATTTGATACAGTTATACATTTAGGACCATCAGACCATAAATAGAAATGCATTTATCTAAATGGTTGCTTTTTAAGATTTCAAGTACACAAATAATCAAATATATTGTTACGAAGCTGTAATTTTGCTTCTCCGGACATACAGAATCATCATAAGAAAGAATGATTTATAGTAAGTAATTTGAATCGAACGGTTCCCGGGTGTGGCATCGGGGATCCCAGAGCTTGGCGATTTGGTTTCGAATTTGGTGACAAAATTGAGAATACCCGAAACATCGATAATTTTCCAGAACCGTCCATTAGGAACCGAGATACTATCCGAATGCTCCTGATTGGTGCATAGACTTTTAGTCCACTCCCCCGCGGGCTATAAAAAGCAGGTAATCTGAAGCTGGAGAGGTGCTGATCAATACGGTGGTTCTGAATTGGTCGTGGATAGGAGTCTTGAACGGAGGAATAGCCGAGCGAATAAAGATGTAACGGTGGAGTGCTGAATTGTTGTGCGGGCCTTGTGTTTTAGCCCATTGTGTGAAGTAGTGAGTAGGCAGTTAAGAAAGAAGGAGTAGAGGAGTAGTTCAGCCGTGTTGGAGAGACCTGCGTGAGCGTAGACAGAATTTACAAGGATTCCCTCCTCTACTGAATCCTGTCTGGCTGCTTTGTGTTCTGCGGACGTTGTCACAACTGGTTTTCTACTTGGGGGCTACTGCCTGCAGTAGAGTGCTGCAGCGTACTGTCCTGTGTGTTCGTTCCGGCTTATATAGTTATCTTCTGTAAATATTTGACGTCCTTATGCTGTCCTGACTTCGTCCTGTAAATAAACATAATGTTGTGTCTTTTATTGAAACACTGGATCATTTTCTATTATCTCTACACCATACACCCCACGCAAGTAAAATAACCCGTTGGTTAGGTGGAATATCAGTAACAATATTGTTACAGAATCACTTCTTCAGTTGTGGGGGTTCTTTTAAGATTTGATGGTCGTTGAAGATATAAATAGTCGTTTAGCAGAAAACAGCGACTACGATCATTTAATATGAAGACACTAAAATAAAGACGATGAATACACAGGTGACAAATATATACAGCTGAGAAGGACGCATGAAGCACACAGCAGCTTACAAGTCTTAAAAGGTAGTAATAACATCCATAACACATAAACCGACCAGACAGAATTCAGCAGAAGAGGGAATGCACGTAGATTTATTCCACGCTCAAGTAGACATCTCCAAACGGCTGACATTCTCCACTGTCTCCTCGCTTTAGTTGTATCCAGCTTCCGACACAATAGTACACGATTAGCTTTTCCTCACAGGACTCGATGCTGCTTCCACAATAAACACAAGGATACAGCACACAGCATTAGCTTGAGTACAGTTCAGCAATAGCTTGAGTTCCACACAGCGCTGTCACTTCTTCGCACCATACCGCAGTTGCTTCGTTTCCTTTCCACGACTCGTTTCACGATTCCAACTCTGGTTACGATTCTAGTTGATAGTTGCATCCGATTCTCCACACGATTCATTCAGTCTGACTTGAGACTGCCGATCTTTTATAGTCCCAGGGGGCGGGTAGAGAAGGTTTTTAAACCAATCAAGCATATCTCAGTTCCTATTGGATGGATAGATAAAATTATCGAAGTTTCCAGCAATTTATATTTTGTAGTCAAATTCGTTGCCAAGTTTGTAGCCAAGATCTCAGATCCCTGATGTGGCACCCGATAAGCACCCAACAGGGCTCATTGTAAAACTATCTTTATTATCATGACATTATTAGTTCTGAGGAGCAAAGTTACAGATTTGTAACAATATGAACTCACACACATGATTAAATTTCAGAATGATTATTTCCAAATTTCATACAGATCAGCTTTTCTGAAAAGAAATACATTTTAAGTTACATCTCTTTAGCTCTCGAGTTCCAAGACACGGACAGAGATATATTCTGTAAATAGAGTCTTTCAAAAATTTATATACATTTACAGATTTCAAACGCATAACCACATATCATATTTTATCTCTGTAACCAATTTTTTTGTTTTTATTAGTTATGTTCGCAGATAGAAATAAATAGCCGGAATTACAAATATCTGTACCAAAACTCAGAAAAACTTAAAATGCTAAAAGTTGTCAAATTCTTTAAGTCAAATATTTTGAGAGTTGCATTTCTATTTTTTGATTTAAAACAAAACAGAAAAAGAATAATTTGAGATTTCATGCTACCCAAATCCGGAATTTAAATTTTTTAAAATTTAAACTGTGTAACTATAATGCTATTAAAAGTGCTTATTATTTTTTTTGCATTTCATTGTTATCGATAAGTTTGCTGTTTTGCACATCCCCCAAAACAGCAGAGCTATATCAAGCCTATGAAAGTGTATGTACCTTAAGAAACCTAATATTATTAGTGGATTGTGAATGGGACCCTGCCTAAATAAGCCCAAACAATACAAATGGGATAACATAAATTTGATAAAATATAAATTTTACATAAAATAAAATATAATTTGAAGATAAATAAAATTTGTCTATATTTCTAATGCACGTACCTTATCTTTACAGTTATATGAAAACTAAAATTTTTTAGTTTCTGCAACATGTTATTACTAAAAGACTATTAAAAAAAAGATATATGGACCTTGCATATAGAAAGAAAATGATCTCAAAAGCTCTTATAAAAGTTGCAGTGTTGTCTTCCCTGTTGTGCGTAACGTATAGGGTTTAAAGCAATAAAAATCAGTATAAACCATCCTTCCTGCTTACTGCTAGGGAAGAAAAAAATTGGGTAGTAAAATCATTATTTTTTCTTATCGATATTGCCTCTCCTGTCCATGGCGCTATGTTTTTATTTCGGATAAAGTCGTACCAATAAAATTCTCCTAGACGCTTTGGAGCTCTCGGATGAAATAGAAGATTTAATAGTTATGGGGATGATGCTGGGGTAAGGACGTTGCAAAGGGGTGCGTGCAGAAATTTTGCTCTTTAATATCGGAGAATCTATCAGTTTTTCCATTAAAATAGGCGAATAAACGAAAAGGGACACCTCGGAAAGGGACGCTTTTCTAAATTGCGGGAGAACTTTCAAAATTGGTCGACGTAAATCTGTCTCTGATTTATTATTTCTGACGTTTGTTTACTGAACGCTTCACGAAAAAAGTTTGGTTTTCAAAGAATTTATGGTCTGTTTCAAGTATTAATATTTATTATAAATTTTTCCTTCGATTGTTCTTTATTTTTTTCTAGTATATTTATTATTTTTATTTCATTTAGTATATTTATTATTTTTATTTTATTTAGTATATTTAGTATATTTATTATTTTTGTATGTTTTTAGAATTTCTAGTATACGGCATTGTTTTTCTGGTAGAAACGAAAAAAAAAATCAGTTCATATTTATCAAGTTTTTTTAAGAAAATGCAATTTATCGCTTAATTATTAACTTGTGAATCAGTCGGAACAACAAAGCTTTTGCTTCTGACTACCGTTTATCTGACAAGTCGACACTTAGACTGTATGGGCTTAGTTTAGTTTCGATTTATTAAAGTTCCTTTGTTACAGCAACATCAGAGCTATTTGGGGAGAGCATTAAAATCTTGAATTGAGCTCAGATGATAAGAACAACACCTGAGTTTCCAAGCCTCAGTGCAAGCTTTCACACCACACTAGCAAACAGAAATTTGGCCCCTAAGGATTTAATGTGCACAATCTCCCTTACGAAAATAGTTTTCTTCTGGTATCCAACCTGCTATCTCTTCACTGCCGATGACGCGACCTTACCACTAGGCCACCACGGCCAGTCAGATAACATCTATGAAAACAGCAGAATATAAAATTTGTCTATTAATTGTTAGTTTAATAGTTAGTTTTATACTTGATTTTTCTTGCGTGATGCGAAACAAACGTCTTCGTCCTGACATAAGGATAGCTCGTCTTTCCTATTATCTGGGTATCTTGTGTTCGATTCTCCGTTCGGGCGTGGTTGCTCTTCTTCTGTATTCTATATGTGAATGTGTCGGCCTGTAAAAAACGGTTGTGCAAGCGAATCTGACGCATGAAGTAGCTATGTCGTATTTTTGTCCCTGGTTGTAGCTATTGAAAAAGCAAGAGGCTCTCACTCGGCTTAAATCCCTGACAGATCTGTCAGCGGGCTTGTAAAATGCCATAAGTAACAACAACAGAAACAAATTTTAACAAATATTTCCTTTTTCTTTTCGAAAAAATTACTTGCCATTTTAAATTTAAACTACTGAATGGATTGCTGCAGTGAGAAAAAGTGATGGATATATAATATTCAGAATTTTTTTCGTGATTTATGCGGAACCTAGGACAAACATCTACATTTATTTTTTAAAAATTGTGCATAATTATTGCCACTCAGCAAATAGTTTCAGTTGTAAAAGTTGCACAAATTAAAGAATCGAAGAAGGATATGAATTTTTTCTTGAAATTTTCAAAATACTATTGTGAGGAAGTCATTCATATACATTTATACAATTCATGCACCTAAAAAATTCTCAACTTTTGAATGATTCCAATGAATTCCAAATCATTATTTAATGATATCTAGTTATATTATTTATTTAAATATGAGGAAACGATTCAAATACAAAAATAGTTAAGTATAATGCAAATAGTAAAAATAAAAGTGGAAAATAATAATTTTTTTGCATTAATGAATGAATGATCATAATTTTTTAAAAATCTAAGCAATGAATAAAATATTTATAAAGCTTATTAAATGGTATCATTTTAAACTTAAGTATAATTTTAAATTTGAATTTGTGATAAATTTCAAAATCATTAGGATCCATATCAAAGCTTGGTAAAAAATGAAGAAGAAAAAACTAACAAAAAGAAATATGTATTATTTTTTCAGTGAAGAAGTTTCTTGGTTTTACATCACTTTTTCAAAGAATTCCATGTAAAAAAAAATCCAATATTTTTGTCATGAATAGATTTTCTTAAAATACAGAAAAAAGAAAAAGAAAATCTATCGTTGGAAACTATTTTGGAAACTCCAATCCTACTAATAGAAAAAGGAGCTCGTGTGTAATAAATAATTTTCAGAATCAATAAAAAGAAATTCAATCCTTCAAAAGAGTGAAATATTTTGTTGAAAAGAACTCCAGAATGAAAGGAAAACATATTTTTTTCCCGAATATTCTTTATATAGATTGTTCCGCACAGTCAAGAACGAGAAGAAACGTAGTAGTTCATTATTCAAACTTTGACAAAGAAAAATTATTTTCAGCTAACATAAATTATTAGTTGACAATTCATTAGAAAAGAAGTGTTAAGGGAAATTTTACGAACGCAGGAGAAACTTTTCATACATTAAGTAAAAAGTTTATTAATGAGTATAATATTTTTTGCAGGAATGCTAATATAAAAAAATAAGAATTTTTGTAGATGAAATTTCATTAAAAACAATAAAAATGTTCATTATTAGTTATTTTTAAATTTTTTAATAGTTAATTTTAAGGATAAAACATCATTATAAATTTCATAAAATTTAATTTTAAAGAAATTTCGCATTTTTTTAGACTAAAATTTCTAGATGATGATGATGATGATGCCGTGTCAGCGTTACCATGGAAATGGGATGCAGTACTTTCTGAAAATAAAGACCTCTAACCATCAAAGGGCAAATTCTGACTTTTAGCTCACATGTAGATAACTCTGACACATTCACTAGCACATCCCCCTTCTACAAAGGGGTTCATTCTCCAAGGACAGGACGCCAATACTAAAATTTCCTGCCAGATAGGAAAATAGCTTGTTCCATTGCATTGGATTTGTCTGAAATAATTTATTAAAAGCAGCTCAGCTTTAATAAAATACATCACCAAATTTTTTTGAACGTGGCAGGCGGACTGGTTTAGGAGAAGTGTGTTTTCTCCGCGATCTAGGCGTCCCGGGTATCCAGTTCTGGTTTGGGCATGGCTATTTTTTGTTCTATGTTTCATATGTAAGGAGTGTGAAAGAACCTTCCTGTACAAACGTTATGCAAGGGTTGTGTGTGAGTGTCATCATTATATGAACTAGAAATCAGACTGCTAAACTGAGTTGTTCAAGAACCTATATCATCAAAGGTTATTGCACCCTTCTTTTCGTGCAATACAGACAAAACATCATAAACTTGTCATAATAAGATATTTTGTGTGTAGATTAGACTCATCTTTTTTTATCCGAAAGGGGACTTCGGAATATAAACTTTCAAATTACTAAATCTATTGAGTTTTTTTACAAAGGGGTCCTTTTCCCTCGGACAGGACAGCAACACTAAAATTTAATGTCACATAGAAAAATAACTTGTCCCATTACATTGAACCTGCCTGAAATAAAGAGCTGAATTTTAGTAAAATATATCACAAAAATATCATGAAAGCCACCTGTGTGCTGGATTAGGGGCAATGTGTTTTCCACGAGATCTGGGCTTCTTGGGTTCGAGTTCTGGTTTGGGCATGGCTGTTCTTTACCCTGTGTTCCATCTGTAAGGTGTGTGGAAAGAACCATCCTGTACAAAGGTTGTGCAAGGGTTGTATGAGAGCCATCTTTATATGAACCCGAAATCAGCCTGTTAGCCTGGGCCACAGAAGGGCCTTTACCTTCAGAAATTACTGCACCCTTCTTCTTGTGCTACTCAGTCACAGCATCCTAAACTTGTTATATCAAGATATTTTGGTGTAGAGATTAGATTAGACTTACCTTATTTTTTTCTGAAAGGGGTCTTTGGAATATGAGTCCACAGTCCCCTTTCAGAAAAAAAGATCTAGTTCATTCAGAATTTTCAAATGAATAAATCTATTCAGTTTGAATCTTGTGTTTTTCCCTAATTTTCTTTGTTCAGTTTTAATAGAATAGGATACAACAAATCAGTTTTCCTATTAAAATATCATGAAAGAATATATTACTATTAACGTCATGGAATCATTGCACGAGATTGAAAACTTACCGATTATCTCTGTTAATTGGTAGATATTTTTTCTAAATCCCAAAAATATTTTTAAGAAACTTGGACATGGTTTTTATCTTTAATCTAGTGAGTTTCAATTAGTTTTCATCTCCTACAAAAAATATTCTTCCAAAACAGAAAAGAACATAAAATTTAGGCAAACTGTGTACCGTTTGTTTTGTTTCGGCTATACACAAACTCAGAAAAATGTCAAAATTGACAAAAAGAAAACGGTTGTTTTGAATTTCCAGTTCAATGCTGGTCTTCTGTGAGGGCAAATCATTTGTTATGGACGGAAATATTGAAGTTCAAATCCAATTGTTTTATCCCTCAAACAGTTTTTCTTGCGTTGAATCTTGGCTTTAGCGGAGCAGGGGGGGGGAAAGTGTCACGAGCTAGCTCTGTGTGAATAGAAAGAAAAACGAAATTTTGGGTGGAAAATCATGTTAAAAATTCCTGGTTCCAACGTTAGGGAAAACAAAGTTTTCGATAGATATATTTGTAACCTTTTGCAGTATGAAAACAAACTTTGCTGGCAGGAGAAGAATAGGCATTTCTCGCACGTAACGTTGTATGTTTGAGACTCGCGTTATTTCCACAGAAATGGATTGTTTTTCTTCCAGACACGGAACTTCAAGCCTTCTTCTGCAACAGGAAAATAAATTTCTGTTTGGATGATTGCTTTTTCGTGAAACTGGACACATTTGTTATCATTTTTATCTGTATATAGATGGGATTGCGTATTCTTTTGAAAAATTCTGGGAATCCGAATTGATAAAATATGTGGATTCATATTTTCTTATATATTTTCTTTCAATCAGAGGTCAAGTACTTTAAAGACAACATTACAGAACGTAGACTATCCTTGAAAATTGTCATCCAAAATTGAAACTAAGCTTTTGCGTACGGGAGGTTTATTTCAAAATCCTTTTAGTAAAGATTTCAAATGATTAACCTGGTTCTCTGTTGAAATTATTTTCTATTCAATCATTTCTTTATGACAGCTGATCATCTCCAATAGTTCATAATATTTTTTGAGCAAGCTATTATGCGGATGATTGTGAAAAAAATTTGAAATTTAAAATAGCGGGATACCCTTCCTTCCATAAGAAATAAATAAGTACAGAAATAAAGAAAAATATCCTCCATCACATAAGAAAAAAAGAAACTCAAAAATAAAGAATAATATCCTTCATTCCATAAGAAATAAAGAAACTCAAAAATAAAGAATAATATCCTTCATTCCATAAGAAAGAAGGTAACTCAAAAATAAAGAATAATATTCTTCATTCCATAAGAAATAAAGAAACTCAAAAATAAAGAATAATATCCTTCATTCCATAAGAAAGAAGGTAACTCAAAAATAAAGAATAATATCCTTCATTCTATAAGAAATAAAGAAACTCAAAAATAAAGAATAATATCCTTCATTCCATAAGAAAGAAGGTAACTCAAAAATAAAGAATAATATCCTTCATTCCATAAGAAATAAAGAAACATCAGGGAGAGGGAAGCCACAAACCATTAAATAAATAACAGCAGACCTCAAAGCTATTTTAAGGGTTAGAATTATTCGTTTGGCCTGTAAAATTTAGAACCAATACTTTTTCCTCCTTCTCGCTATAGGTAGTCTCCCAGCAAGTTTTTAAGTCATATAGAATTCCAGAAGAATTTATACTGATTCGAATCTAAGTTTTAAAATTGTAGCCTAGTTATAGCCTTTTTATTTAAAGTCTATTTCAAGGTTTTTTCGGAACAAATGCTGGGCGCATATAAAAACGGCATACTGTCATCAAAACTTTTATGTCATACTCTTTTTAACGACATAAGAGCTCAATGGATTTCACAATCATTATTTCTTTATATCATATTATATTTACTTTATATTCGTTGATATTTCTTTTGAATTTTTAATCGAAATTAAAACTAAATTTTTAACAGGTATTTTTCTCAATACTTTTTAATGCATAGTATTTTTTTTTAATTCTGGAAATGAATAAGTTAAGGTATGTATAGTATTTATACGAAAACATTATTTAATATTTAGAAAAGAAAACTTAAGCAAATGAATTCGTATCTTTAAAAATTTTAAATCATAAGCAATAAAAAATTTGTTGAGATAATATTTTCTTAAGTTTCAGCAGAATATGCCCTAAATCCATCTTTCCAAAGTGTATTTGCAACACACTAAGTAGCTCTAAGTAAACCATCAGTCCTATATATCAACAATGCTACACATATTTTTTTCCAAATATTTGAAGAGATTGACGTGCATATGATTAAAATATTAAGTACATTTGCTCCGAAATTATTTCGATTATATACCTTGTGGTGCTGTTCTCTGATTTACATTTATAATTTTGATATGGTCGAAATCAATCTTAACAAATAATACCTGCCGTTTATATAGGAATCATTTTTCATTAATTACACAGTTGAATTTGAAATTTTTATTATTTTAAAATGGAAAGGAACATCTTTCTGATTCCCTGTTTCCCTAAAAATATAGCTTAATACGAAGGACAACATTTAGAAATTTCAAATATCTGTCAACTCCAAAAAATCAGAGCGTGATGGAATTTCAAATCGAAGGTCTGAACTTTCTGAACTGCACTAGTTCAATTGAAAAAAGGTGAAAGCAGACATCACATCAAAATCGACATAAACATTCTTTTTACCTATCGTCCTCTCCCTTCAAATATTCGACTTTTCATTATTTTCAGAAACTTTTGATGAAATATTTCTTAGGTTACCACAAAGTCTTTCCGTTAGGTATATGGAAGTAAAAAGCATATTTTTCTCCTTTCGCTAAAAACTTTTTGACACCTGTCATTTAAATACCAAGACAAAGCCCTCTCCCCAAAACTTCATCCAAGAAAACGCAGTGAGAAGTAAGTTAAAAGATTTCTTCTGCTTTTTATTCAGACTGACTTAAATTTCTTGGGTATCCAGTAGCGCTTTACTTCTGGAGAAATAAACGCTCCACAGATAAATTCTAAAATATCCCAAACAAGAGATGCTTTTATATATTTAGATTTTTCTCTCAAAAATTCTGGAATCTGAATGAAACAGAAATATAAAACAGAATATTTCTCATGATGAAATATATATTGGCAAGATTTTCTTCCATTTTTTAGGTTTTTCTAAAAAGTTTACAACAAAAACCTACTCTCTTTCTTTGATACGTCAAAAGAGAAGAAGTTACATTTCGTTTTATACTCTTTCTTAAAGCCAAATGCTTTTTGGTCATGGCAATAAAATAAAATAACATAAAACGATGATCGGTTACTAGATAGCTTTTTGGCGTGTGCAGATATTCTGAAGTTATTTTGAAAAGAAAAATAAAACTAGCGTGGTTTCATTTACAGATGTTACAAACCAAACTTTTCATACGCTGTTGTTCCCATCATTATCTCAAAATTTGACAAACAAATTTTATTTTGGTGTATGTTGGCAAAAATAATGTTTATTTTGCTCAGAATTTTTCTATGTACATGATATTTCTAGCACCATGACTATGCTTTTCTCAACGATTTCATTAAAGTGTCAAATTACAGTTGAATATTACTGAATTCCACATACTTTGTAAGCATTCTGGTGGAATTGTTGAAACACATGAATATACTTTTTGAAGTTTTCTTATTTTTTGAAAGACCTAACATATAATAGTTTTTTTTTCATATTTCATAAACTTTCAATCTGTCTAGAAATATGATCATGCTTTTGAAACGATTTTAAAATTGATGTAAAATTGTTTTGGATTTAACGTATAATTTATTTATAAATATTTATACAATTATCATTGAGAAAAAGGAAGAATAAAAACGAAATTATTAATGACTGTAAGACCAGAATTAATGTAAATCTTAATAAGTGTATGATTTAAATTAATTTGAATCTTACAGTGCTTGCATATTTACTAGAATATCATCATTAACTTACTTCTTGAAATACAAAATGGAGGACATTTAAAAAATAGTTTCATATATTTTCTGAGAGAAAATCGTTTTAAATAGATTGATTAGAAAATAGTTTCAGCATTCATACTGATGTATTAGATTTATTGCTGGAATTTTTTTAAATGTTTGAAAATTTTATGCCCGTAAAAAACGGTTTTTTCCTCAAAAATATTCTAATTATAGTTTGAGTTTACTGATACATTCTTGTCATAAATACAACAAACTAGTTAATGGCATGATATATTGCACAATATATTTCCTATAAATTCCAAATAACTATCTTCTTCAGCAAGCAATGATTAAATGAAATTATTTAAAAACACATTAAAAATTTCAGAAGCCAAAATGAAATGAGCAATGTTATGCGTTTGGAAATTTTAGATCCGCAATATATGCACTTTTTCAAAAAAGCTATTATTAATTTAGAGTTTGAGTTTTGTAAGACAAATGTATTAATTTCTAACAAATCAGTTTATAGCATATCATATTCCAGAGTAAAGTTTTAAATTCTATGCAAAAAATTACATATAATTTTCTCCTTCGAAAAGCAATGATTATGAGCAAATTATCTGAGTGCACATTGCAAATTTCAGAAGTTAAAAGATAATGAGTTATGGTTTGCAATAAATATTTATAAGGTTTGAAGTATTAATACATGACGTAATATAATGACCATCCATCATTATATTTTGTTTAGGGAGAAAATCAGGAGAAAGTTAAGATGTTTTACCTTGCAATGTTAAATTCTCGACATCATGTATCTTAATATTAAAAAAATAAAATAAAAATAAAAATTACAACTACATGATCTTGATGGGGCAGATTAAAAAACAAATACTCTTAGTTGAATTCTAGAAAACTTCTCAACAATGAAAAAGGTGCATTTTTGAATGAATAATCAGCCAAAAATGAAAACAGAATAATATGAAAAATATTATTACAGCAACTGTTTCAGATTTTTCTTTTCGTAACAATGTATCAATTATTTTACAGGTGAGTTTCCAAAAAGAAACCCTTTTTATTGTTCCAAAAATCTTTTCGCAGATTCCTTTGTGTTCAACGCTTAAATCATTAATATGCTATTTTGGTCTTTATTCCTACCGATTGCAATGAACTGTTTATCAAAAGTAAGGAAATGAAACTCAGGATTCTGTCAATTAGCAAATTCATTCTCAGAAGACCGTACGAATTGGAAAAAAGAAAGATAAAACACTGATCCACAATACATTCCAAACACGATTTTTATATCCAAATATTCGAAACTTTCCTTAACTTCACCCCTAACTTTTCTTTGTTAAATGAGAAACAGTTAACCGAAAAGTTCGACAGGAATGGGTTGAAGAAGAATGCGGCCAGGAAAGATTAAAGAATAAAAAAAGAACCATTGGAATTCTTCTTTGTCGCAGGGAGTTATCGGAGATTGAAACAATCTGTGATCGCCACAGATGCAGTTCTGAAATGGAGAATGTATCTTTCGGAACATTCTTGTAGAGAGAAGTGTAAATTGTACTTTGATTTCCAGAAATGAAGGGGATTGCAAACAGAGGAAACTTTATTTTCAGTGGTTCGTGTTTAATAAATTCCTTGCAAATGTTTTCGACAGTTTTTCGTTTGGAATTCGAAACTTTTCTCTAAATGGAAAAGAAAATATTTTCCAATTTGTTCACGCTCATTTCTCCATCTCGCTCAATCTCGTGACTCAATGCAATTACGTGTCGCGAGCTGCATATATATTTATTACTGCGTTGTTCTATCAATTTATAATTGTGTTTTAATAAAAGATGGTTGTTTTTTAAATTGGTGTGATTTTATTTGAGGAGTATTATTTTAGAGATCCTGAACCCAATGAATGTGTTATGAGGAGTATTAATATGGTCCGTCGATGTGTTGAGTGAAGAAATAGCACAATTATTTAATGCAAGGAAAGAAGCCCGAATTTAAAAATCGTGCTTTAGAATTAATTTGATGTTAGTGGAATCAATTCAACTGATGTCACAATCATATAACAAAAGTAGATGAGCAAGTTGTTTAAATATGTAACTAATTCACTCACTAAATGACTCATTTTGCGCATGTCTGTTATCATACATCTTATTCTGCATCGTTGTTATTTTTATAAATTGTGTAGTTTTGTTTTTTAGTACATAAAATATGTGCCTCGTATCGTTTTAAAAGATATTAAGTGAGGTTCTTATGTCTAAGAGATGGTTTGCTTTGTTCTTTTAGTTATAAATGTAATGCAAGATGAAATATTGATTGATATATTTATGATTAATGTATTAATATTAAAATATTGATTAGTTTATTTATGATTAATATATTAATATATTTATATTAAAATATTGATTAATATATTATATTTTTTATATAGATATTCATTATTCTAATAAATAATGAATATCTATATAAAAATAATAAGTAAAATATTTTTTCGAAATTTCTCAAAAATAATTTTATTTAACAGACTCATTATTTACAGTAATTTACAGACTTAGTAAACAGATTCAATATTAAATAAAATATTTGAAAATAGAACTAATGAAAAAATCCCAAAAGTATTAAAAATCATAAAACAAGAGCTGGCATTTTATTAAAAAAGTAAAAGAATATACAAACTAATATTATAAATAAAAGAATAGTTTTTCATATCATTTGATATACAATTTATATAAAAATATTAATACCTTGATTTGATAAAAATTTAGCAGTCACGATATTTTTTTTTATCTTCTATAAATTAGAAAAATATGTAGCAATATTGCATAAAATATTTCTACAAAATGACAAGTGATCTCATCGTCACTTAAGCATTCGCACGTACTCATAAACACACACACAATAAATATTATGGCTATGATAAAACAGTTGAATGTAAAACTAAATTAATTTTCAATTAATTAAAAAAGCATTTCAGTGAATAAATTATGCTAAAAATTTAAAATAGCAACTTACGCTAACAACAAAAAATAGTTAATCCATCCAATTTTTTTTTTCCAATATTATAATCTTGCAATAATAAAATCTAATAATAAGAAATAAAATTAATTTATTTAAATTAATCATGTTAGGCTAAATAATACAAATTATTTAGCCCAAAAGGATTATTTTTTAGATTTCATCATTATTCGATTAAAATATTGATCGTTTTCTGTATATACTGCATATTCTCTATATTTTCAATGTCAAACTCTTGGGAGGAAAAATCATCTAATTTTTTGATTGATGAATAGTTAAAATCTTGATATTAAGCATATTATAAAAGCCATATTTGAATGCTTCTGTTGCCTAAACTGAAAAATAAACCTTACTAATTACTTAATCATGGATCTGACCATATAAGTCCTTATTGTTTAATTTCTAAAATTAATTAAGCAAATTTAACTGCTTATTTGCTTAAGCTTTAAAATTTAGCTAATTTTAGAGCCGCGTAGGAAATGATTTCAAATCTAAATTATCCTTTTAGAATTCAATTGGACATAACATATTGTTTCTTGTGTACTATCTCATCTTTCTTGATGCTGCTAATGTACCAATTTTATGAGCTTCAAATCCATTTACTGATTTAAATAAGGCTATTTAAAATTATTAGATGGTATACAACACAGTTATACTGAGCGTCCCATTAACTTTCGATGGCAATTTTCCTTCCTACACTGGATCTTTGTTACGCACGTTGCAGCATTTTTAATGATTTTCCGCAGTAACAAAATTTAAAAAAGCGAATATTTTGGATAAAAGGCGCTACAGATTCGAGGATGAGATAATTGAGGATGGGTATATGTTCTGTAAATTAAGGAAGAATTTGCATAACAAAGAAGGATTAGAGTGACTCAAGAGTTTGATGTTTAAGGCTCTTTATAGATAATGAATTTTTCTAACCTTTCTTTTATGTTATATCATTAATTCTGAATTAATTTAGAGAGCATAAATTATTCTAATAATGATGTGTGAGATTTGCATTTCAATAACGCTTCAAGTGAGAGAAAGGTATTTCTAATAAAGAAATTTATATTAATTATTGGTAGACATCGAAGCATGGTAATTTTGTTGCAAAGGGTAAACCGAAATTTGGATTCAGTTCATTGAGTGTTCCTCCAACTTTCTGTTATATTTACACAACATCTGGAATTTCGGGGACTTGTCGGAGTGAAACAGTTGTTAAGGGATTTTGCCGATTACAGGGGACGGTGTACTTGAACTCATGGTTCTTAACCTCCAAACGTAACAGGTGAATAGGGTAAATAGCTTGTCAATGAGATTACTTAGTAAGTAGTTATGAAAAAAAAATTGAGGATTTCTTTAATATATGACAATTTTTAGTAACACAGGTGTTTCTCTTTTCATATACTGGCGCAATATTGTGCGTTTCATTCTTCGTAGTATAGAAAGCAAACTATTTCTTTTTTTCTCATGTCTTCTGAACGATATTATACAAATAGGTAATTAATCATAATGCAACATGTAAAATTTCATCTAGTTAAGTTTTTAAAAAGATTTCGCCTGTATTTACAATCTAAGTCAAACAATCTAGCCTTCAACTGATTTCAAGCAACTTCTGAAATACATACATAATTCAGTGATCGAAACTATACTAAATCTTATCCTCATGGTTGTTTTTAGTGTTTCAGCTACCAACTTCTCACCTACATGGTGAAAAGGACTTCTCACAAATGGTGTCGTCTATCATTTCATGCTCAAACCACATACAAAATATCTTTCTATTCTTTTCATATCCAAAAGAAAGCTGGGTCCGATCAAATTATTGTTTCATTGATCTCTCTTCATCCCTTCTAAGAGTGTGAAGGAAATAAACAGATACGATTTTAAAAAATTGTCTTTTTTTAAACTTAGAGTAGATTCAAATGTGATTTGTCTCAAATCACTCAAATGTGATTTGTCTTTGAGACCAAATTTTTTAAAGACTAATACTTTAAAAAAATTTTTAAAACATGTTGAACCAGCGGGTGTTGTCTCTTGATAGCTTTCTTGAATACTATTAGATAAACTTTTCATGCCAGATAACGTCAGATAATGTTGCGTAATAAAAATAAATCAAAATTCAGGTTTAACCAGAAGTGGTATGCTTATAAAATACATCATCAATTATCAGACTTGGAATTTCCAGGAAATATTGGAATGGTTTAAATCACAAAAATAAAAAAAAGCACAGTAGGTAAGTGATAACCTATTTAAAAGTATTTGGATATACAATAAGGAGTTCCCACCTTTCACGCTTTTATCTTCGCATATATTGCCACAATAAAGGGCGTTTTGTTCTTTGCAGGGTAATGAAGAATAATGAGAATGCATTTGGCAGATTTTTCTGTCCACCGATTTAACACATTTGGAATCATAAAAATATCGATCAACTTTTGTTTATCTAAGCAGCTGTATTTTGAGGTTTGTTGTTTACAAGCAGCCAAATATATTGTTGCGGTTTTTCCTTTCCACCGCCGGGTTCGTTTACTTGTCTAGTGAGCAGCGTGGTGTATAAGATAAACACAAAAATGACCAGTCTTTTAGTAGAAAATACAACGACGACGTTTTTTTTACAAGACTAAGACAGGAAAGCAAAAAGACGAGAAATAATTACAGAAGAAAACTATATACTGTGAAAATGAACACACTGGATAGCACACATCAGCAGTCTACAGCAGACAGTAGCCAACAATAAGAAGAACAAACCAAGAGTGGAAATCCGTGGTGACAACGTTCATCGCACACAAAGCAGCCTAACAGTATTAAGCAACTCAGAACTTTGTTCTATGGTCTCACCGAACGGTTGAAACTTCCCCTGTATCTTTCGCTGCAGACTAACTACTTCTCAGTATACGTCAGGACTGATCCGTAACAATATATAACAGGACTGACCTGTTTACGACGACGACAGAACGGGCTACGACATAGACTTCGACAGAACACGACATAAAGCAATTCAGCAATCCTTCGTTGCTTCGGTATATTCCCAGCGACACCTCCGTCCAGTACTCCAGTCCACGACCAATTCAAGACCTCTCAATTCAAGTCTATAGATCGACCTCCACCGCTCCAGTTCCAGATTGTTGGCCTTTTATAGCTAATGGGAGGGAGGCTAAGAACTTTAAGAGCCAAAAACGTTCTAAACTTATCTCCGTTCCTAATGGACATATCGGGAAAATTATAGAACTAACGGGTATAATTCATTTTGTCGCCAAAGTCTCCAATTTGTCAAATGGTTGCCAAGCTCTGGGATCTCTGACGTGATACCCAGGCACCGTTTAATACAGATTACTGTAAATCAAGCTTTCTTAAGACAGCATTATTAGTGAGTGAAAGCAAAATTACAGATTAGTAACAACATGAACTCACCCACGATTAAATTTTGAAATGATTTAGTTCCAAATTTCCTACACCTCATCTGTTCTAATGATAAATATTTACAAAGCTCTATCTCTTTAGTTACTGAGATATGGAGTGACAGACATTCTGCAAACGGAATCTTTTAAATTTGATAGACATCTGCAAATTTTAAACATATAACCACATTCCAAATTTTATCTCTGTAACCAATTCTTTGCTTTCATTAGTTATGTTCACAGACAGAAATAAATAAGTGCAATTTTAAATATCTCTTCTAAAACTGGGAGCAACTTACAACTCTAAAATTTGCTAAATTTTTAGGTCAATATTTTCCTTTCTTTTTCACTAACAACTAAACAGAAGAATGATATTTTGAGTATCAAATAAATATTCATCCTACCGCAATCCGGAATTTAAATTTTATTTCCTTGAAGTATATAACTATAAGATTAATTTGGCCGTTTATTACTTTTTGCATTTCTACTATTAGTTCACACTCTCCCAATGTATACATTTATTTATGTTTGTCCAAATTTCCAATTGTTAGTAAAATGATTTTTATTTATCTACTGAAGTTAAAAAATATTTTTTAAAACTTGTGGAGGATGACGGCGCATGATGCTAATACAGTTTTTTCACATATTAATGCATTAATTAAATTTAATTAACTTTTAATACTTTAAATGAAGTTTTAGCAGTTTGTAAGAAAAATTGAAATCAACAGGATGTAGCTCAATAGATAAAATAACAAAATCTCAGTATTTTTCTAGTGAAGATAAAGAGTGCGAGTTCAATTCTTGGAAAAATCAATATTTTTTTTAGTACTATGATTTTTTGATAATAATTTAATAAAAAGTACAAATAAAAATGTTCTTTGTTAACAATTAGGAACTGAATTAATTAAAAAAATATTAATTGCTTACATTTCAATGCTAACTATAACGTTTGCTGGTTTGCCCACCCCTAGAACAGCAGAGCTATATCAATTCTATGAAATTGTGCATCCTGAAAAAGCTAAATATTAACAATACATATTCAATGGAATCTTGCCAAATAAGAATGTCATCGGATAAACTTCATGAATAATTTTAATAACAAATAAAATATAATATAATTTGAAAAATGTTTTTATTATACTATAGTTTTAATGTACATCAACCATTATCTTAACAGTCATATCAAAACTAAAATCATTATTTTCTGCAACACATTATTACAATGATAGGTGCCATAAAAAAGATCGATATGGACTTTTCATATCGATAGAAAATGATCTCAAAAGGTCTCATAAAAATTGCAGTGTTGTCTTTCCTGTTGCGCGTAACGTATAGGGTTTAAAGCAATAAAAATCAGCAATAAACCATCCTTCCTACTTACTGCTAGGGAAGAAAAAAATTGGGTCGTAAAATCATTATTTTTTCTTATCGATATTGCCATTCCTGTCCATGGCGCTATGTTTTTATTTCGGATAAAGTCGTACCAATAAAATTCTCCCAGACGCTTTGGAACTCTCGGATGAAATAGAAGATTTAATAGTTCTGGGGATGATGCTCAGGTAAGGACGTTGCAAAGAAAGTGGGTACGTGCAGAACTATTATTCTTTAATATCGGAGAATCTATCTGTTTTTCCATTAAAATAGGTGAATAAACGGAAAGGAACACTTCAAAATAAGGTTTTCTAAATTGCAGGTAAACTTTGAAAATTGGTTGGCAAAAATCTGTCTCAGACTTATTATTTCTGCCGTTTGTTTAAAAAACGTTTCAGGAAAAAAGCTGGACCTTAAAAGTTGTCTATTTCAAGTACTAATATTTGTAATAAATTTTCTCCTCGGTTTTTCTTTAACTTTTTTGTTGTATTTCTAGCAGACGGCAATGTTTTTTTTGATAGAAATGAAAAAAAAAGTTCGTACTTATCAAAAATTTTAAATAAAATTCAACTTACCTCTTAATTATTAACTTGTGAAAAAGTCGGAACAATATGGCTTTTTTTTTCACTACCATTTATCTGAAAAGTCGACACTTAGATTGTATGGGCCTACTTTAGTTTCGATTTATTAAAGTTTCTTTTTTAAAGCAACATCAGAGCTATTTTGGGAGGACCTCGAAATCTTGGATCGCTGTCAGACGACAAGAGCAGCACCAGAGCTTCCACTCTTAGTTTAGTATAGTTATATTAACGTCCCATTTAAAGCAACACGAGGGCTATTTTGGGACGGACCTCGTCATTTTGAACCACGGTCAGATGACGTGGACGACACCTGAAGTGCCCCCCCCTCTCCACACCACACCACACCAGCGGAAGGACGTTTGGCCTGACAGATTTAACGAGCAAGAGACCCCTTCACACGACGGATCTTCGGGGGAATCGAGTCTCGAACCTGAAATCCTCAGGTTCCGAAGCCGAGACCTTACCACCAGGCCTCTACGCCCCCAGAGCTTCCATGCCTCAATGCAAGCTTTCACACCACAACAGCGTACAGAAATTTCAATCCTAAGGATTTAATGTGCACCAGACCCCACTAGAAAATGGTTTTTTCTGAGGAATCAGGTAACGAGCCTACTACTCTGCAATCCCGATGACGCGACCTTACCACTAGGTCACAACAGCCAGTCAAAAAAAACTGCATGAGAAATAGTAGAATATAAAAGTTTTCTATTAATTGTTAGATTCATGATTATGTATACTTGATTTTTGTTGCGAGTCTTTCCCATTTTATGGGTATCCAGAGTTCGAGTCTCGGTTTGGGCGTGGTTGCTTTTCTTGTGTATTCTATCTGTGATATGGGTGAATATTTTACCCTGTGAAAAAGAGTTGTGCAGGCGAATGTGAGGCATGAAGTAGCTATGTCGTATTTTTGTTCCTGGTTCTAGCTATTGAAAAAGCAAGAGGTTCTCACTCGACTTAAATCGCTGACAGATCTGTCAGCAGCAAGTAAAGTGCCATAAGTTAAAAACAGAAACAAATTTTAACACATGTTTCTTTTCAGAGTAATTACCTGCCATTTTAAATTTAAACTACTGAATGGACTGCTACAGTGGGAAAAAAAAGATGGACAAATAATATTCAGTCCTTTTTTTGTGATTCAAGCGAAACTTAGGGGAAACATCTACAATTGTTAAAAGAAAAATGTGTGTATACATGTTGCCAGTCTATAAGCAAAACGTTTCAGTTGTTAAAATTTGCACAAATAAAATTGGATATGTCTCTTGAAATTTTCAAACTATTATTTTGAGGAAGTCATTTATATACATTTATGCAGTTCATGCGCCTAAAAAACGCCCGATTTTTTAATGATAAATCAGAAATCGTTTTTAATGATATCTACTATATATATTATTTATCTAAATATAAGGAAACTATTCAGATATAAAAATAGTTATGTAGAATTTTTCCCAATTAACTGCTCGTCAAATGCGAGTACTAACAAAAACGTGGAAAATAATTATTTTTATATTAATGGATAAGTGATCCTAATTTTTTAAAACATATTAAATCAATAAAATATTAATGAAGATTATTGGATGGTATAGTTTTAAATTTAAACAACTTAAGTATAGTTTTAAATTTTAAGTTGTGATAAATTTCAAAATCACTAAGTTCTATATGGAATCTTTGTAAACAATATAAAAAAATATCTAACAGAAATGAATACATATTATTTTTTCAGCAAAGAAATTCCATGGTTTTAGATCGCTTTTTCAAAGAAGTTCATGTAAAAAAAAATGCAACATTTTTGTCATGAATGGATTTTCTTGCAATCCAGAAGAAACAGAAAGAAAATATACTACTGGAAAGTATTTTGGAAACTGTAATCCTACTAATAAAAAAGAGCTTGTGTGTAATAAATAATTTTCGGAATCAATAAAAATAAATTTTGTTCAAAAGAACTCCAAAATGAAAAGAAAACATCTTTTTCTTTTCGAATATTCTTAACATAAATTGTTCAGCAAAATCAAGAACCGTAAAGAAACTTAATAATTCTTTTTTTAAACTTTGACAAAGAAAAAGGATTTTCAGCTAACGTACATTATTAGTTGACAATACATTAGAAAAGAAGTGTTAAGGGGAATTTTACGATCGCAAGATAAACTTTTCATAGATTAAGTAAGAGGTTTATACAAATGTATAATATTTCTTGTAGGAATACAAATATAAAATAATCAGAATTTTTGTGGATGAAATTTCATTGAAAAAAATTAAAAACGTTTAGTATTAGTTATTTTTAAAATTTCTTAATTTCAATGATGAAGGATAAAATATTATTATAAATTTCATAATATTAAATTTTAAAGAAATTTTGCATTTATAATTTCTTGATGATGCTGATGATGCCGTCTCAGCGTTATCATGGAAAGGGGATGCAGTACTTTCTGATGATAAAGACCCCTAAGCATCCAAGGGCTCATTCTGAATTTAACTCATATGTAGATAACCCTTACATATTCACTAGCACATCCCCTTCCACAAAGGGGTTCTTTTTCCTAGGACAGGACGACAACATTAAAATTTCACATAGGAAAATAGATTGTTTCATTGCATTAGATTTGTTTGAAATAATTTATTAAAAGCAGCTCAGCTTTAATAAAATACATCACCAAATTTTCTTGAATGCGGCACTGGCTTAGGAAAAGTGTGTCTTCTCCATGATCTGGACGTTTCGGGCTCGAGTTCTGGTTTGGTCCTGGCTATTCTTTGTTCTATGTTTCATATGTAAGGAGTGTGAAAGAACCTTCCTGTACAAAGGTTATGCAAGGGTTGTGTGTGAGAGTCATCATTATATGATCTAGAAATCAAACTGCTAAACTGAGTTGCTCAAGGGCTTATATCCTCAAAAGCTACTACACTCTTCTTTTTGTACAACACAGACACAACATCATAAACTTGTCATAATAAGATATTTTGGTGTGTAGATTAGTCTCATCTTATTTTTTTTCAGAAAGGGTAAACATTCAAATTACTAAATCTATTGAGTTTAAATCTAGTGTTTTTCATAAATTTTCTCTTTTCAGTTTTAATAGAATAAGATCTAACAAAATCAGTTTTCCTTTTAAAATATCATGAAAGCAGATATTACTATTAGTGTCTTCGAATGATTGCACGAGATTGAAAATTTGCCGATTATCTCTCTCTGTTAAATGGTAGATATTTTTTTCTAAACTTCAAAAATATTTTTTTAGAAACTTGAATATGATTTTATCTTTAATCTATTGAGTTTCAATTAGTCTTCATCTTCTTCAAAAAATTATTATTTCAAAACAGAAAATACTCAGAATTCAGGCAATATGTATTATAAAAAGGACCATTTGTTTGCTTCGGCGGAACAAAAACCCAGAAAAATGTCAAAATTGACAAAAGGAAAACGATGGTTTTGAATTTCCAGTTCAATGCTGGTCTTCTGTGAGGGCAAATCATTTTTTATGGACGGAAATGTGAGGCGCAAATCCAATTTTTTTATCCCTCAGACAGTTGTTTTTGTGTTGAATCTTTGTTTTAGAGGAGGAAAACGTGTTACGAGCTCTGTGTGAATAGAAAGAAAAAGGAAATTCTGGTTGGAAAATCAGGGTAGAAATTCTTGGTTCCGACGCTAGGCAAAACACAGTTTTCGGTAGATATATTTGTAACCTTTTGCAGAATGAAAACAAACTTTGCTGGCAGGAGAAGAATCGGCATTTCTGGCACGTAACGTTGTATGATTGAGACTCGCGTTATTTCCACAGAAATGGATTGTTTTTCTTTCAGACACGGAACTTCAAGTCTTCTTCTGAAACAGGAAAATAAATTTCTGTTTGGAAATTTCGTGAAACTGAAGGCACATTTGTTATCCTTGTTATCTATATATAGGCGGGATTACGTATTCTTTTGAAATTTTGGGAATCCGAATTTATATAATGTGTGGATTCCAATTCTCTTACATATTTTCTTTCAATCAGACGTCAAGTACTTGAAAGACAACATTACAGAACGTAGACCATCCTTGAAAATTGTCATCAAAAATTGAATCTTAGGTTTTGGGTAAAAATAGTCCATTTCAAAATCCTTTTAGCAAAGTCATCAAATGATTAAACTGGTTGTCGGCTGAATTTATTTTCTATTCAATCATTTCTTCATGGCAGCTGATCATCTCCAATAGTTCATAATATTTTTAGAGCAAGCTAACATGTGGGCGATTGTGAAAAAAATTTGAAATGCAAGATAGCAGATAGATACCCTTCTTTCCATAAGAAATAAATAAGTACAGAAATAAAGAAAAATATATTTCATTCCATAAGCAAAAAAGAAAATCCAAAATAAAGAATAATATCCTTCATTCCATAAGAAAGAAACTCAAAAATAAAGAATAGTATCCTTCATTCCATAAGAAATAAAGAAACTCAAAAATAAAGAACAATATCCTTCATTCCAGAAGAAATAAAGAAACTCAAAAATAAAGAATACTATCCTTCATTCCATAAAAAATAAAGAAACTCAAAAATAAAGAACAATATCCTTCATTCCATAAGAAATAAAGAAACTCAAAAATAAAGAATAATATCCTTCATTCCATAAAAAATAAAGATCACAGAGATGGAAGCCACAAAGAACTATATAAATAACAGCAAACCTCAAATCTATTTAAAGGGTTAGAATTATCCGAATGACCTTTAAAAGTTAGAACTAATACATTTTCCCCTTCTCACAATATGTTGTCTCCCTTCAAAGTTTAAAGTCATACAGAATTCCAGACGAATCTTTACTAATTCGAATTATTAATTTTTAAAATTTTAGCCAACTTATAGCCTCTTTATTTAAAGTCTATTTCAAGATTATTTCGAAACAAATGCTGGGCGCATATAAAACGGTAACTCACCCAAAAACTTTCATGTCATACTCAATTTTAAAGACATAAGTGTTGAATGGATTTAACAATCATTATTTCTTTATATCATATAATATTTACTTTATATTCGTTGATATTTTTTTTGAATTTTAAATCTAAATTAAAATTAAATTTTAAACGGGAATTTTTCCCAAAACTTCTTAAATAGATAATACTCTGGAAATGAATAAGTTAATGATTGTATAGTATTTATTCGATAACATTACTTTAAATTTGGAAAAGAAAACTTAAGCAAATTCATTTTTTTCTTTAGAAATTTTAAATCATCAGCAATAAAAAATTTGTTAAAATAATATTTTCTTAAGTTACAATGAAATATGCCCTAAATCCATCTTTCTAAATTGTATTTGCAACATACTAAATAAGCAAACCATCAGTCCTATAGATCAATAATGCTACACATATTTCTTTCCAAATATTTGAAGAGATTCATATACATATGACTACCATATTAAATACAACCTTTGCTTCTAAATTATTTCGAATATAAACTTTGTGATGCTACTCTCTTATTTACATTTATAATTTTGACATGATCGCAATCAATCTTAACAAATAATACCTACTGTTAACAAGCGAATCATTTTTCATTAATTACATAGCTGAATTTACAATTTTTATTATTCTAAAATAGAAAGGAAAATCATTCTGATTCATCGATGCCCTAAAAAAATAGCTTGATACGAAGGACAACATTTAGGAATTTCAAAGATCTGTCAACTCCAAAAAATAAGAGCTTAATGGAATTTCGAATCGAAGGGCTGAATACTTTGAAGTTCACTTTTCAATGCAAAAAAGGTGAAAGCAGACATCACATCAAAATCGACATAAACGTTCTTCTTACCTATCATCTGTTCCCGTCACATATTCGACTCTTCATTATTTTCAGAAACTTTTGATGAAATATTTCTTAGGTTACCACAAAGTCTTTCCGTTAGGTATATGGAAGTAAAAAGCATATTTTTCTCCTTTCGCTAAAAACTTTTTGACACCTGTCATTTAAATACCAAGACAAAGCCCTCTCCCCAAAACTTCATCCAAGAAAACGCAGTGAGAAGTAAGTTAAAAGATTTCTTCTGCTTTTTATTCAGACTGACTTAAATTTCTTTGGTATCCAGTAGCGCTTTACTTCTGTAGAAATAAACACTCTGAAGATAAATTCTAAAAAATCCCAAACACGAGATGCTTTTCTATATTTAGATTTTTCTCTCAAAAATTCTGGAACCTGAATGTTAACCCATGAAACAGAAATATAAAATAGAATATTTCTCGTGATGAAATATATTTTGGCCATATTTTCTTCTTCCATTTTTTTATGTTTTTTCTTAAAACTTTACTTCAAAAACCTACTCTCTTTCTTTGATACGTCAAAAGAGAAGAAGTCGTTTTATACTCTTTCTTAAAGCCAAATGTTTTTTGGTCATGGCAAAAAAGTAAAATAACATAAAACGATGTTCGGGTACTAGATGGCTTTTTGGCGTGTGTAGATATTCTGAAGTTATTTTGAAAAGGAAAAAATAGCTTGGTTTTATTTATAGATGTTATAAACCAAACTTTTTATATGCTGTTGTTCCATCATTATCTCAAAATTATTAGTTACTAAAATTTGTCCAACAAATTTTATTTTGGTGTGTGTTAGCAAAAATTATCTTTATTTCGCTCAGAATTTTTCTATGTACATAATATTTCTAGCAACAAGACTATTGTTTTCTCAACAATTTCATTAAAGTGTCAAATTATAGCTGAATATTACTGCTTTTCATATATATTGTAAGCAATATGGTGGAAACGTTTTTTTTTGTCGTGTCCGTGTTTCTACGGAAAGGGGGTGCAGAAGCTTCTGAGGGCAAAGACCCCTGAGTACCCAGTAGACTGAAGTCTGACTTGCAGCTCAAATGGATATAACACACACATTCGCTTGCACAACCCCTTTTTACAGGGGGGCACATTCACACGCCTCACACACAGAAAGGAGAGTAACAACCATGCCCTAACCGGGACTCAAACCCGGGACGCCTAGATCACGGGGAAGACACGCTACCCCTGTGCCAGGACGCCGGCTGTGGAAACGCTGAATCACATGAATATACTTTTTGAAATTTTCTTATTTTTTGAAAGACCTAAAATATAATAGATTGTTTTCACATTTCATAAAATTTCAATACGTCTAGAAATATTATTATGCTTTTAAAAAGATTTTAAAATTGATGTAAAATTGTTTTGGATTTAACGTATAATTTATTTATAAATATTTATACAATTATCATTTAGAAAAAGGAAGAATAAGAACGAAATTATTAATGGACAATGAATCTGTAAGACCAGAATTAATGTAAATCTTAATAAGTGTAAGATTCAAATAATTTGAATCTTACACTGCTTGTATATTTACTAGAATACCATCATTAACTTACTTCTTGAAATACAAAATGGAGGACATTTAAAAAATAGTTTCATATATTTTCTGAGAGAAAATCGTTTTAAATAGATTGATTAGAAAATAGTTTCAGCATTCATACTGATGTATTAGATTTATTGCTGGAATTTTTTTAAATGTTTGAAAATTTTATGCCCGTAAAAAACGGTTTTTTCCTCAAAAATATTCTAATTATAGTTTGAGTTTACTGATACATTCTTGTCATAATTTACAACAAACTAGTTAATGGCATGATATATTGCACAATATATTTCCTATAAATTCCAAATAACTATCTCCTTTAGCAAGCAATGATTAAATGAAATTATTTAAAAACACATTAAAAATTTCAGAGGAAAAATTGAAATGAACAAGGTTATGCCTTTGGAAATTTTAGATCCCTAATATATGCACTTTTCCAAAAAAAACTATTATTAATTTAGAGTTTGAGTTTTGTAAGACAAATTTATTAATTTCTAACAAATCAGTTTATAGCATATCATATTCCACAATAAAGTTTTAAATTCTATGCAAAAAATTACATATAATTATCTCCTTCGAAAGGCAATGATTACGAGCAAATTATTTGAATGCACATAGCAAAATTCAGAAGTTAAAAGATAATGATTAATGATTTGCAATAAAGATTTATAAGGTTTTTGAAGTATTAATACATGACGTAATATAATGACCATCCATCATTATATTTTGTTTAGGGAGAAAATCAGGAGAAAGTTAAGATGTTTTACCTTGCAATGTTGAATTCTCGACATCATGTATCTTAATATTTAAAAAAATTAAATAACAATAAAAATTACTAACTACATGATCTTGATGAGGCACATTAAAAAACAAATACTCTTAGTTGAATTCGAGAAAACCTCACTACAATGAAAAAGTGCATTGTTGAATGAATAATCAGTCAAAAAATAAAAACAGAATAATATGAAAAATATTATTACAGCAACTGTTTCAGATTTTCTTTTCGTAACAATGTATCAATTATTTTATAGGTGAGTTTCCATAAAGAAATCCTTTTTATTGTTCCAAAAATCTTTTCGCAGATTCCTCTGTGTTGAACGCTTAAATCATTAATATGCTATTTTGGTCTTTATTCCTACCGATTGCAATGATTTCTTTATCAAAAGAAAGGAAACGAAACTCAGGATTCTGTCAATTAGCAAATTCATTCTTCGAAGGATTCAAGAAGAGATCAGAAGACAGTACGAATAGGAAAAAAGAAGATAAAACACTGATCCACAATACATTCCAAACACGATTTTTATATCCAAATATTCGAAACTTTCCTTAACTTCACCCCTAACTTTCCTTTGTTAAATGAGAAACAGTTAACGGAAAAGTTCGACAAGAATGGGTTGAAGAAGAATGCGGCCAGGAAAGATTAAAGAAAAAAAAAAGAGTCCTTGGATTTCTTCTTTGTTGCAGGGAGTTATCGGAGATTGAAACAATCTGTGATCGCCACAGATGCAGTTCTGAAATGGCGAATGTATCTTTTGGAACATTCTTGTAGAGAGAAGTGTAAATTGTACTTTGATTTCCAAAAATAGAGGGGATTGCAAACAGTGGAAACTTTATTTTCAGTAGTTCGAGTTTAATAAATTCCTTGCAAATGTTTTCGACAGTTTTCGTTTGGAATTCGGAACTTTTCTCGAACTGGAAAAGAAAATATTTTTTCCAATTATCGAAATGCAGGGAAAGAAGTCTGCATTTAAAAATCGTGATTTAGAATTAATTTAATGTCAATGGAATAAATTCATCTGATGCACAATCATATGACAAAAGTAGATGTGCAATTTGTCCAAATATGTAACAAATGAAGTCATTTTGCATATGCCTTTAATCATACATCTTATTCTGCAACATTGTTATGTTTATAAAATGTGTAGTTTTGTTTTTTAGTAGATAAAATGTGCCTCGTATCGTTTTTAACATTGGATTTATAAAAAAGGAAGACCGTTATCGTATGGAAAAGTTTTTAATGTATTCGCTTAAAAATTTATAGCTGTTCAGATTTATAAATTTTAAAAGATATAAAATGTGGCTCTTATGTCTAAGCGATGGTTGCTTTGTTCTTTTAGTTATAAATGGAATGGTAGATGAATTATTGATTCATATATTTATCTACTAATAAATCATTAATATCTTTATTAAAATATTAAATAAAATATTTCTTCGAAATTTCTCAAAAACAGTTTCATTTAATCGTCCCCATTAATGCTAGTGATAAAAGAAAAGATATTAGGGCAGATTTAATGTAAAGAGTCTACAATATTATATAGAAATTTTAAAATATAAGAACTAATAAAAAATCAAAAGTATTAAATAAATCATAAAACAAGAGCTGGATTTTTATTAATAAAAGCAAATGAATATTTAACCTAATATTATAAATACAAGAATGGTTTTTCATGTCATTTGAGAAAATACGTTTTATATAAAAATATTACTATCTTGATTTAATAAAAATTTAGCAGTCACGGTATTTTTATCTTTTATAAATTAGAAAAATATGTAGCAATATTGCATGAAATATTTCAACGAAATGTCGAAATATCTCATCGCACACGCACCCATGCACAAACACAAACACAGTAAATATTATGGCCATGATAAAACAGTTTAATGTAAAGCTAAATAAATTTTCAATTTAAATACTTTTTAATGCTACTATTTTAAATTATTTTAAAATTTTAAAATTGCAACTTATGCAAACTACAAAAAACAGTGAATCCCTTTAATTTTTTTTTTGCAATAGTATAAAAAAAATCTTGTAAAAATAAAATTTAATAATAATAAATAAAATTAATTTGTGTTAAATTATTTAGCCTAAAATTATCATTTTCGATTAAAATCTCGATCGTTTTCTGTATATAGTGTGTTCAATTTTCAATGTCAAACTCTGGGGAGGAAAAATTATTTAATTTTATGATTTATGATATTAAGCATATTATAAAAGCCTTAATTGAATGCCAATGTTGTCTAAACTGAAAAATAAAACTTTCTAATTACTTAATCAAAGATTTAACCATATTAGCCATAATTGTTTAATTTCAAAAATAGATCAAACAAATTTAACTGCTTATTTGCTTAAGCTTTGAAATTTAGCGAATTTTAGAGCCGCGTGGGAAATGGTTTCAAATCTAAATTATCCTTTTAAAATTCAATTAAGCATAACTTATTGTTTTCTTGTACACTATCTCGTCTTTCTTGATGCTGCTAATATACCAATTTTATGAGCTTCAAATCCATTTACTGATTTAAATAAGGCTATTTAAAATTATTAGATGGTATACAACACAGTTATACTGAGCGTCCCATTAACTTTCGATGGCAATTTTCCTTCCTACACTGGATCTTTGTTACGCACGTTACAGTGTTTTTAATGATTTTCCGCAGTAACAAAATTTAAAAACGCAAATATTTTGGATAAAAGGCGCTGCAGATTCAAGGATAAGATAATTGCAGATGACTCTATGTTCTGCAAATTAAGGAAGAATTTGCATAACAAAGAAGGATCAGAGTGACTCAAGAGTTTGATGTTTAAGGCTCTTTATAGATAATGAATTTTTCTAACATCTCTTTTATGTTATTTCATGAATTCTGAATTAATTTAGAGAGCATAAATTATTCTTAAAATGATGTTTGAGATATGCAGATCAATAACTTTCCAAATGAGAGAAAAGTATATTTTAGGAAATCAATATCCATTATTTTTAGATATCGGAGCAAAGGGATTTAGTTGCAAAAGGTAATTTGATTCAGTCTATAGAGTATTCCTACTTCAACTTTTTATTACATTTACACAGCATCTGGTAACAGCTGGAATTTTGGGGACGTGTCGGAAAGGAAAGCAATTAAGTGATTTTGCCAATTTGAGGGGAATGTTAAGGTGTGCTTGAACTCATGGTACTTAACCCCCAGATGTAACAATTGAATAGGGTAAATGTCATGGCAGTGAGATTACTTAGTAAGTGGTTGTGAAAGAAAAAATTGAGGATTTATTTAATATATGACAATTCATAGTAACACAGGTGTTTCTCTTATATACTGACACAATCTGGTGCGCGCTTCCTTCTTCGTAATGTATTGAGAAGAGCTAACTATTCATTTTTTCGCATGTCTTCTGAACAATATTATACAAATAGATAATTAATCCTAATGCAACATGTCAAATTTCATCTAGTTAAGTTTTTAAAAAGATTTCGTCTGCATTTACAATCCAAGTCAAACAATCTAGCCTTCAACTGATTTCGAGCAACTTCCGAAATACATACATAATTCAGTGATCGAAATTATACTAAATTTTATCCTCATGGTTGTTTTTAGTGTTTCAGCTACCGAATTCCCATCGACCCCCATGTCTCCAGCTTCAGATTGCCGACCTTTTATAACTCCCGAGAAGGGCGTCTAAGAGCTTTTGGACCAATTAGGAGCATTCCTCCCCCTCCCCCGGGCACCTTCCTATACAGATTACTGTATATCCTCCTTTCTTAAGATTTCATAATTTGTGAGGAAAAGCAAAATTGTGGGTTAGTAACAATATGAACTCTCACAGGATTAAACGTTGGAATGATTTAGTTCCAAATTTCCTAAACCTCTTGAATTCTAATGATAATTACTAAAAAGGCTTCATTTCTTTAGTTCCTGAGACAAGACATGGAGAGACAGACATTCTGTAAACGGAATCTTTCAAATTTCATAGACATCTACTGATTTCAAACGTATACCGCGTTCCAAATTTTATCTCTATAACCGATTCTTTGCTTCTGTTTGCTATGTTTGCAGATAGAAATAAAAAAGCGCAATTCCAAATACCTCTCCTAAAACTCAGAGCAACTTAAAATGCAAAAATTTGTTAAATTTGTCAGGACAATATTTTTACCGTTGTAATTCCTTTTTTTTCATTTACAACGGAAAAGAAAAAGGATATTTTGAGATTTCTTTTACCTCAAGCCGGAATTTAAATTCCCTTGAAGTTTGTAACTGTGAGGTTATTTAAGCTGTTTATTACATTTTTTCATTCTTACTGTTAGTTCACACTCTCCCCCATATAATTTATTTATATTTGTTCAAATTTTCAATCCTTCATAAAATACTTTTTATTCATCCACTCAAGTTCAAATATATTTTTTTGTAGTGGATGACACTTGATGTTAATACAGTTTTTTCAAATTTTAATTAATTCATTAAATTTATGTTTCATAATTTTAATAGAATTTTAGCAATTTGTAAGGAAAATAAATTGAAGTCGACAGGCTGTAGCTCAATCAATAAAGTAACAGGATTTCATTATTTTTTTTCCAAGAGCAGCAGAGCTATATCCACTCTATGAAATTGTGCATCCTAAAAATTTTCCCTACTGACAATTGATTATCAATGAAATCTTGCCAAATAAGAATGCGATAAGATTAATTTGATAAAATATAAATTTAATAATAAATAAAATATAATATAATTTGCAATAAAATTGATCTAATGCACATCAACCATCAATTTAACAGTCATATCAAGACTTAAGTCATTTAGTTTCTGCAACATATCATTACAAAGAAACATTCTATAAAAAATCGATATGGACTTTGCATATAGAAAGAAAATGATCTCAAACGCTCTCATAAAAGTTGCAGTGTTGTCTTTCCTGTTGCGCGTAACGTATAGGGTTTAAAACAATAAAAATCAGCAATAAACCATTCTTCCTACCGACTGCTAAGGAAGAAAAAAATTGGGTCGTTAAATCATTATTTTTTCTTATCGATATTGCCATTCCTGTCCATGGCGCTATGTTTTTATTTCGGATAAAGTCGTACCAATAAAATTCTCCCAGACGTTTTGGAACTCTCGGCTGAACTAGAAGATTTAATAGTTCTGGGCACGTTGCTCAGGTAAGGACGCTGGAAAGGGGAGGGATGAGTGCAGAAATCTTGCTCTTTAATATCGGAGAATCTATCAGTTTTTCCCATTAAAATAGGCAAATAAAAGACAGGGGCATCTCAAAGTAAGGTTTTCTAAATTGCAGGTTTCAAAATTGAGGCGAAAATCTGTCTATTATTTCAAGTTTTTCTGCCGTTTGTCTAAAATGAAAGATAAACCTCTTGACTTTCAAAGACTCCGTAGGCTATTTGAAAAATATGTTTTTAAAATAAAATTTTATTTCTTGATTATGGCTTTGTTTTCTTATATGAATAAAGAATTAGTAGGAAAAAACTTAAGAAATCTTAAGTTGTGAATCAGTTAAAACAACAAAACTTTTGTTTTTAACAACCTTTCATCTGACAAGTCGACGCTGAGAGTGTATGGGCATGATTTAGCTAAGTTTAATTAACATACCGTTTTTAAAGCGACATCAGGGCTATTTTGGGATGACTTTGAAATCTTGGATTGTTGTTAGATGACAAGAACGACACCTGAACTTTTACACTCCAGTGGAAGATTTCGAAACACACCAGCGAAAGGACATTTAACCCCCACGGATTTGATGTGCACCTGATTCTCTTAAACAGCGGTTCTTCCATGGAACCTGGACTTGATCTTATAACCTTCCACTCCTGATGACGAGAACTTACCACCATGAAATTGCAGCCGTTAAAGTCTTTAATGCTATCAAATATAACACATGAGAGACTGCAGAAAATAAAAGTTTTCTATATATTATTATACATGCTTTTGTTGTATAATCGCTTAGAAACAAATTTTAACAGAGATTTCTTTTCGAAGGAATAACTTGCCATTTTAAACTTAAAATACTGCATTAAGAAAATTAAAAGAATATTGTTACACAAATTTACCAAGGCCACAAAATCATTGGGTTTGTAGTAAGGGATGCATGGTGTGAAATTAATCAGCTGACCTCTATAGAAAATAAGGGCGTGTTTTAAACACTAAAACAAAGACGACAAATACACAGAGGACAAATAAATACGACTAAGACGAGCACAAGCGACACCTGAAACAAACAGTGTCCCACAAGTAGTAATTAGTAGCCCTAACAACCACAGTACACAAAGCGGCCAGCCAGAGTTCATTATAGGAGGTGATTCATCGTAACTTCACTCTACGGTCTCTCCAAACGGCTGTAATTCTTCACTGTCTCCTTGCTTTAGCTGTATCCAACTGCCGACACAATACTTCAAGACAGGTTACTGCTCACAAGACTCGATACGGCTTCCACAATAAACGCCAGAACTCGCCATACAGCTTAGTTCAGCAATCGCTTGAATTCCCCGCAACTCTGGTTTTTCACTGGACAAATACAACTATTCGCCATCTCTTTTCAGAACTGAGTACTAAAGCTTAAAACTTCCACCCTTTTATAGTTCCAGGGAGGTTGACCAAGAAGATTCTGTATGAATCAGACTTATATCCCTAGCTAAATGGTTAAAACTCTTGAAGTTTCCTGTAATATCTATTTTGTCGCCAAATTTGTTGCCAAGTTACCAAAAAATCGCCAAGTTCGTCTCGAATTTCTGGGATTAATGCCTTGGTACCCGATCAGCAGCCGACAGGGCTGATCGTAAATAGGTCTTCTTGGTGATTGTATTAAATGTGCTGGGAAGCAACACTACAGGTTTGTAAGAATATATGATCTGCAGAACTTTTATCATTATTATTATTTATGTGGATTAGAATACAAACATTTAGAAATGTTACAGGAAATAGCGTGTGTCTCATCATTCACAAGCAAATCGCTTCAGCAGCAAAAATTTACACATATAAACTTTGAAGAAGAATATGTATCTTTAAATTATCAAAACATTATTGTGAAGAAATGACTTTTACACATTTATACATTTTACTCCTCCCGCCAAAGAAAACCTGGTTTTTATAATAAAACCCCGATTCGTTTTATAATGCTTTCTATTTATATTACTTATCTAACTATGAAGAAGTGATTAAGAAAGCGTTGATTAAGTAGAATTTTTCATAACCAATTGATAGACAAATGCGAGTAATAAAAGTGCTTATAAAATGCTTATTTTTTATATTAATGAATAAATTATTAAACGAATAAATTATTTTTTAATATAAACAATCAGTATAAATCTTCTTGTATGTCATTACAAACTTAAGAATAATTTTAAATTTAAAGCTGAGATGAATCTCAAAATCATTAGGTTCTATATGAAATCATGGCTGGGAAAATGCAACACAATTTTAGTAAGAAGGGAAACATATAATTTTTTTCAGTAAGAAAAACCTTTCAAGGATTGAGATTGGTTTTTCAAACAGGACCATGTAAAAAAGAGGGTTATGAATGGATTTTCTTGAAAACCAGAAAAAAGAGAAAGAAACTCTACTTGCGAAAACTATTTTGGAAAGTTTTAATCCTAATAATGGAAAAAAGAGCTTATGTGCAATCAATAATTTTCAGAATCCATAAAAAAA
>JAPMOQ010000054.1:324820-335819 GCA_026543055.1 Argiope trifasciata | reverse complement strand
CAAGTTTACCGGAGTTTATTAATTCTGGGGCGATTTTCGACTTGGCAACCATTCCTCGTATTATAGTATTAGATAGATAAAAAAAATTCGGCAAGTATGCCTTGATACATTTAATAAAATACTAAATCCACTCCAAAAGTTAATATTTTATAACTATTGTACATCAGTACCTGTAAGACGTTCTACAAGAATACATTTTTATTAGAGAATATGCGGGAAGTTTTGGGAAACTTCAGCTAGTTTTCTAGAAAGATAGTTTCATCGTATAGTAAAGTATATATTCATGTTTTTCATCACTAAAAAGTGACAACTATTGATATTCAGCGAAATATTTAAGTGTAGATAATTCATTTTTCTATTCAAACATCAGATTAGATTAGGAAGTAACCATATTAATAATTATTGCAGATAGAAAACCACATCATAGAGATAAGCTTATAGAATATAAATAGTTTCGGCAAAATAATAGCATTATTCATTTAAATTCTTTATCAACAATATTTTGAAGTGCACTCTTTAATTCAAAAACTTGATTTCTGTCGGCTTCCTGCCTTGTGTTAGCGCGTCTTCTCCATGACCAGATCGCCCTAGGTTCGAGCATGCTTTTGTTCCTCTGTGTTCAATCTGCGAAATGCGCGAAAGAGACCTCTTTGAAAATGGATTGTGCAAACGAATGCGTTTGTGTGTGTCATCTCTCTGTGGATGAGTGAATGAAATGAAAGAATATCCGCCCCGTATAAAAGGCTGTGACGAATGAGAAGCTAGGACGTACTCTTGGCCCTAGATGGTGATATGGAAAACAAGAGATGTTATATCTACTTAAAATCTCGGTATTCGCCTGCGGGGTTATCTGTGACAATTACCACAACTTAATTTCAATTTTTATTCAATGAAATTCGATTCAAGTTTTTGATTTTCATGAATGTTATATAATTTCAACATATAAAATGTGTAGTTAACCTCCGATGGATCTTGTTCAGAAAGTATATAAAAAATACAAGTTAAATATTTTACTAATTTAAATTCTTCTGTTTCAAAAGTAATAATATGGAATTCTACATTGGTATTTGACATAGCAAAAATACCTTCTGTTTCTTGAAAAGGCAACCACCGTCACAAACTTTGCAACAAATAACTGAAATTTATTTTTATCTATAAAGTAGAAAGCTTACAATTTGAGGTTTATAAGAAAAAAAAATCAATTTCTGTAGAAATAGTGCGCCTTTCAATATGTACAGCATACCTGCAAAAAATCCCTAATGTGTAGCTGCCAGGAAAGTTTGTTTTCATATTGTAAAAGATTCCAAAATAATCTACAAGAAACTTTGTTTTTCTCTAACGTCAGAACCAAGAATTTCTATCATGATTTTCCATCCAAAATTCTTTTTATTACACGTCGCTTGTGACACATTTTTGTTTCCAAAAGCCAAGATTCAACCGTAAAAGCCATTGTTTGGGCGATAAAAAATTGAATTTTGGCCGCAAGTTGTCTGCTATAACAAATGATTTGCCCTCGCAGAAGTCCAGCAGTGAGTTGGGAATTCCAACCATCTGTTTTCTTTTTGTCAGTTTTGACACTTTTCTGTGTTTGTGTATCAGTGGAGTAAATAAAAAGCAATATTTTCTATAATACAATTTGATTTTTTGAAATATTTATTTTTTCTGATCTAAAGGAAATTTAAATCTCATTCAAACTTAATATAAATTAATAAAGAAACCTAAATTAGATTAGACAAAAAGTATTTCTGAATTTTTAAAGATTATTAGGGTGGTATTAAAGGTGTATTTTAAAGATTTTTTAAAAAGGAAAGTGTGATTTCTGCTTTACTGTGCAACTGAATCCAGTGAAAGTATTTGATGATATTAGACGAAATGTTTAGTTTTCTGTTATGAATAATATATATGAAATATGTTTTAAACATAAAAAAATATTTCTTTAATGGTATTCTTTTACAATTGAATTGGCCAATGTAAAGAAAAAAAAGTTAAAACCAGTCGCTTAGTGACAGTTGAAGGGTTTGCTGTAAAAAGGAGGTAGCTCCAATTATACAAGTGTGCAGAAAACCGACAGTACCGCTAGGAGTTATCTTTATATTATCACAAACCAATGACACAAACAGCTCCATCACTTAAGAACTAACGATTGGAACTACATCTTTCTGGTATTAAACGAACAAGTTTTTATTTTACAACATGATAGTACATGTGACGCAAAAGTCCTCGAATTTGCGGCAAATCCTTTTTGCAGAAAACCCTTCAATTTCTACTATTTTTATTATCATGAAATAATGCAAAGTCAAATAATTAACTAAATAAAGAAATTTAATCTTCAGGATATCATAATGCCATTAAAAATAAATAAATAACTTATCTTAACTTATAACTTATAATAAATAACTTATAACTTAACTTAAAATTTAGCTTTTTAATTTTTTATGTAAATAGCGGAGATTTATTTACATAAAATATTTCTTCTTTAGCTTTAAACAAAGAAAGAAATTCATGTATTTAAATATTTTACGAACTTAAATTACATGGCAAAAATGAAATTTGAAATAATAATTCAAAAAATTACATCAAAATTTTTTTTAAATTCAGAAAAAATATTGCAATTTAAATTGATTACATTAAAAAGAAAGTTTTTTATGCAATAAATGTTTTTAATGTTAAATTTTGTAACATATTTAGATTTTAATTAATATAAAAGTTAATTTTTTGATATAGTATTTTCGAAAATTATCAGAAAAATACAATAACACGTTTATTTTCAAACAAATCAAAAATTTTTAAAAATATCCCACTTTCCTATAAATTTCTCTGTAGAGTTCTAACACACATTCCTATATTAATGGTAGAGATTCATGTATTTATGGGTGTCAAATTAACATCATATTTTACTCGGAACAATCTCAAAATTTTTTTATTCTATAGTTCTCTGAATTCTTAAATGTAATTGCATTCATTAGGTTACTTTAATTACTTAATTTAATTAGGTTACTTTAATAATTCAATTAATCAACATCTAATAAATAATTAACGTATACATTTTGACACAATTTATCAGTCACATAACAATATTTACCGTTTTATAGTTAGAGAAAAAAATGAACATTGGTTTGAAATGAGTTAGGAGTTGCTCCAAATATAATCTGATAAAATTGATTTAGAGACATCGTTCATTCATAAATTGATTGAATATTGATAGAATATTTAGATTGATAAAAATGATAGGATTTCTAGATATCAAACCTCTTCTAATGAAAGAACTTACATCATAAGTGAATTTAGAATCGAAGAGATGAACTCCCTGAGGGCGTATTTATATATTTAATGGAAAAAGACAGACACTAAGAGGCAACTTTACAGTCAAAAAGAAAAACTTTTGCTACTTTATTGACTGCTACGTAAAAACTCGACCTTTCGATACTTCCCAGAATTTTTGATAAAATATTTCATAAGCTTCCATGAAGTCTTTCCATTTCCAATATGGAGATAAAAATCATTTTTTCCTTTCCGCTTAAAACTTACTGACATCTGTCATTTAAATACAAAGACAAAAGTCATTTTCCTGAAACGCCATCTGAGTAACGCTACAGGAAAAAAATAAAATAACTCTTTTGCACTATGTTCTGTTACTTTTGATACTTTGTATTGCTCTTGCTTCTAGTAACGCTTTATTTCCGTAGAATATTTTGTGGAAGAAAATGTTTCTGATATAAATTCTGAAAGAATCCTAAGCATGAGATTTTGTTCTATATATATTGGTCATCTTCTTAAGAATTTTGGTATTGAATCAGGGAGCAGAAATAAAAAGTGAAATTTTTGTCATGACGAAATATATTGTTTAGATTTCCTAGTTTTATTTTTCATTTTTTTTGTGTGGAAAAATTTGAAATTGAAAACGATTTTTTTCTTTGATTAAAAAATATACGAAAGGAAAGAATAAAATTTATTTTATAATCTTTAATAAAATTGGAAAGAAATTTGGTTTTATAATCTTTCACAAAAGAAATTTTCTGCTTTTAAAATTAAAATATAAAATACATTTTATGACAATGTTAATGAGTAATTCATTTTTTCCGATAAGAAAAAAAATGATCTAAAAAAGGTACCGCTATTTGCAGTCCATTTTAGTTCTGACACCTTGAAATAAAGCTGAAATTTTAAAGAGGAATCTTCTCAATTTCATTTAAGAAAGCTTTAAATTGAATTCTTTGTATGCTGCTATTCTACCACTATCTCAATACTATTAATGACTAGAGTCTACTTTAATAATTGTATTATAGTACTTAACAGTAAAACGTAATTTTTTACAAGAAATTTTATTCGTGAACAATCGTATGGTTCAAATTCCATTTTTGTCTTTTATTTAAAAATTGCCATTCTTACCATCAAATATTCCACATTTCTTACTTTCCCAAAATATATTATTTTATCTTAATAATTTAGAGACTTTTCCATTCACTACAAGATAATTTTTTTATATTTTTGTAATACACGAAAACTATACTTTTTGTGAAATCTTCGTATTTACAAAAAGACATAAAATGCTTTTACTTTTATTTCATTTCATAATATTATTCGATGTATTTAATCCCCGCCCCATCAAATTGTTTTAAAAATTGCTGTGAAATATGTTTGGTTAATCCATCTTAAAGTTTTGCAAATTTTTTAACTAGAATATTTAAAAATCAACATTAAGAAAACAATCGGAAAACAAACTTAGAAAAAAAAAATCGAGCCGTTGAATTAAATTTAGTAAATTTTTAAAACATTTAGAGAAAAATTTCAACTACTGTATGACTAATATTAATCATTATTTCAAAACATATCCACAATAATTGCATAGTAATTGTAATAGATTAATTAACCTGATTAAAATAAAATATTTAGAAAGTTTATTTTATTATGAAACAACATTAACACATACTACACTTACTTTGGTTTTATTAAATAAAAAAATAAATCTTTTGAAATGTTAAAGGTATTATATATGCCTTTATTTTATATTCTAGTTAATTAAAGATTTAAGCATGGCACAATTTTTCTACCACTGAATTCTAACAGACTAATTCATGACGTGTTATATTCTATGATATTTTTTTCATTTTCTCATAAATAACTCTGAAATATACTTATCTAATTTTGCATCAAGAATTCTAGAATTCTATGCTAATTATTCGAAAACACATGTCAAAATTGAGGATAGTGGATTTGTTTATGTGATTTCATTACTTTTAATTTTTTGATTTAGTTAATTATTTTATTTGCATGTCTATTTTTTTTGTAAACAACCATATCCACTGTTGATATAAAACTTATGCAAGCAGGCATCTCGCTCGCTCTCCGTTAGCGACAAAAAGTTTTATCACGTGTGCTCGTTGGCAGCAGCCTAATTCTATTTTTCAAATATAAAATATTAAAAAGAATTCGAAATTTACGTTGTTCGCTCTAGTTAACAGTATTTTTAAATATATTATGTTAGCGGCATTCTTTAATATTGTATTCTGTGTTTCCTTGTGCATGTGTGATCGTCGTCCATGTTTTGTATATATATATGTGTGAGGCTGTGTGAAAAATAAACAAGAAAAATTAAAGAAGAATATTTCCTTGGTGTAAATACAAACACACACAGCGCTATACCATATACGTGTAGGTAGGATTGAAAAATACATCTATTTAAAGATGATAAACAAAATACTCTATAATAATTAGTTACAAGGTAATAGAGTACCGTAGCAAGGCATAGATTATTTTAAAATATAACATATATATTTTTGTGAAGGAAATAATAAAGAAGTTAAAGCGTTTTACCTTTAAATGTTGAATTTCTGATATCTCAATTTTTGACATTTAAAAAACTACATACTGCGATCCTTTTTTATGACAGATTGAAGAAATGTACTATTCTCAGTTCAAGTATTACGAATTTTCCATCATCTGAAAAAGCACATTGTTGAAAGAACTTTTAGAATGAACCAAAATTTCGAATGGACGCAATCGAAAGTATTATTGTTAAGGTAATTACAAACAGCACTCTTTCTAACAATGCCCTTTGTTTTAACAAAGCGTTTCCATAAAGAAACCATTTTCATTGTTTCAAAAATCGTTCTTCCGAGTTTCTTTGTGTTGAACAGTTAAATAATTAACATACTCTTTTACTCTTTATCCCTGACGAATGTAATTACTCATTTGCTGAAAGTTAGGAAAAGAATCTCAAAATTCTGTCACTTAGCAGAGCTGTTGTTCTTCAACGAATTCACGAAAGAGATCAGATGACAATAATAATAATACAAAGGAAAGAAAAGCAAATCCACAACGCTGATTCCAAACTTGATTTTTATTTCCAAATCGTTTGATTTTTTTAATTGCAACTGGCACTTTGCTTTGTTGAATGAGAAACAGTAAACCGATAGCTTCGACAAGAATGGGATAAAGGAGAAAGTGACGAGGAAAGATAAAAAAGCAATTGGGATTCTTCTTTGCTGTTGGGAGTTATCGGAGATTGAAACAATCTGTAATTGCAAATGCAGATGCCGTTCTCAATGGTAAACGTATCTTTTGAAACTTTCCTGGAGATGGATTTTTCTACTTGTAAGTAAGATTTTGACGACGTGTGTAAATTAGGGTTTTGTTTCGAGAAAATACGTAAAACGCAAATGGTAAAATTTTTTAATTCGGTTAGTCCTCATTTAGTAAATTCTTTAAAAGTGTCACGATAAATTTTGTTTAGTATTTGAAACATTTTTTAAAAAATAAATATTAATTTCCAATTGAACATTTTAAGAACAAAATCGTTTGCCTTTAAAAATATAGCCTCAGAAATAGTTTAATTCCAACGGAATCAATGCATTTAGCATTTTAAACACATGATAAATGTAGCTGTGAAAATTACTCAAATATGCAACTAATTATTACACTATGTAATATACTATTTTATTACATTTTACGCTGCATTATAGAGCTATATTTACATACTAAACAGTAATTTTTCCATAAAAAAGGGGTGTTTTTGTTTTTATTATTTATAATTTAAAAGATAAAGATGGTTGTAGTTTGAAAACGCTTTTAATAGTCTAATAACAGGCAGGCATTCAAAAGTAAAAAGGTTAATTCAATATCTTTTGGCTACATAAAGCTGTGCGCCATTGTTTTAGGTACAATAATTTTTACGAAATTGGTAAATATATTTATTAACAAATAAATAAAAAACTTAAAATGCATTTAATCTACATGAAATTAACTAAATCTATTTCTTTAAAGATGCTTCTATTAATGCTTATGAAAACGAAGAAATTGAATGTAAATAGAAGCAATATTTTTAAAAAATTGATCAAGTATACTGACCAATGGATGTTCATCTTGAAATTCTGGCTCATTCCTTAATAAAATGCTATTCCGTATTCCCTAGCCTAAGAATTATGTCCATTGTATAAATTCATGAACAGCAGGAAAGCTCAGATTTTTAATTTCAAAAACTAGTATACGAGCGTTTTATGATTCTTAGTATATAAAAAAACCCAAATATATCTCTTTAACACTTTTTCTTAAACGAATTAAAACTAAAATTTTTCCCAAAAGCGCAAATTTTTTCACAAAATTAATTTAAATAAATAATTGATTTTTGAGTTAATGAAAATGCATATCTGAAAATTTGAAGAAAGAGATACATTCAACCCAGTTGAAGACTTGTTTCAAAATTCGATATTATGCCATTACATCTATACTAAATTTTATCTACCTGCCTCTGCAAGTTTTTCAGTTATTCATCTCTCTTGAACTCGGAAAAACAAGGAGCCATATGAATGAATTTCTTTAAAAGAGGCAGACAGACTCATTTCTTATTGATAGACTTCACCTAAATATTTTACAAGAAATTGCTACTTTCGTCTAGATTCTATATATAGATATTCATTTGACTCTAGTTTTCCGTTTTGAAAATTTTCTACTTTTAGATAGAAAGTCATATTCCAGATATGCTCATACAGATTTGTTTTTTAGATACAACATTACATTCTACATTATTTTCTACAATTAAAATATAGAGATTCAGCAAAATCTCATGGTCAAATTTTTTGTAATTATAATATGGGCTATTTATACTTTTATGCCTGCATAATATTGCGGACTATGGGCAAGGCTCCATAAGCGCTCACTTTTTTTAATTTTTGGAGATCAGCGTACGAAATTTTTTTTCTCTCCTTAGTAAGTCAAAGAAAATCGAATATGTAATATAAAATGCTTTTTGAAAACAAAATTGTCACTAGAAAGTGATAGCTAGAAACTATCACTTTTCATTAGAAGTGATCAAACAAAAATTTCATATGAAAATACAATTTTAGTAGCGAGATCAAATATCACATTTAAATACTTATATTTTAGGGTTTCTGAGTTATTTCGTTACATACGTGAGAAAGTATGGTCATAATATGGTCAACTCTTCGACAGATTGATTCTAAGTTTGCTGAGAATCTATACTTTAGACACTCAACTTGTGTAATTCATTTACCTAATTTAGTTCTTATGCTTTTAAATTACGATTTTATACTCACGCAAAAGAAAAGATGTACAGACGATTAAGTCATTGAAGAATGTAAAAGCAATAATTTAGTTAAATGTTGATTCCAAATTTTATAAGGATCAAAAATGAATTGGCTAAATCTTTGAATTAAATCTTAACTGTCTACCTTCTTATGTTTTTTAATTAACTTCTTCATTGATAATTAGACAGATAGCTTTCCTTTGAGTGCACGTTGCTCAAAATTTGAAGGAAATCGATCAATAACATGTAACAATCTCTTAGAAAATTTCAACTTCCGAGCTCAAAGAGTTTATAAATTATTATATTTTCAGGCAAATAAATGTAACTCCAAAAATGTGGACTCAAGTAGGTTGGAAATGTGGAGATATGTCAAAATCTCGAGTCCATTAAGCTTATAGTGTACAATATATTTCCTTTAAGTTAAAAGCATTCCCTTTGATTTTTTTTTATGTTTCCAGGGTATAAAATTGTTTGTAAAAGCAGTGAAATTTAACTCAACAACGAGATGAAATATTGTATGTTTCAAACCTGAAAATGATATCTGAAATTAAAATGACCCATTCGCACCGTTTGGCCTACATTTATGCGTTTTGGGCCAAGTGTCCATTCCATTGCTAAAAGCCAGTGAAAATCGATACCACTCTCGGCTTTTAAGGTTCGTTCAGCGTTGTTATTTTTGGCCCAAAGCCCTCCATTCTTCTTAACGGATATTTCGTAACATTACTTTTAAGGTTCTCCAGAATTCAACGGATACTTTATTTTATTTATACGTCTATCCCCCTACCTTCCGGCGAAAGTATCCATTTCACCAAAACTATCCCTTTGCCTGATACATTTCTTTACCTTCCGGTGCAGAGGGGGTCAGTATGTTGTTTTTTTGGGGGTGAGAAAAGAAAACTGTTCAGTTTGCTTTCTTTTATGGAATAGGACCAGATAAGATCGGTTAACAACGTTTAGATTGAATTTTTTCTATTTCGCTTTTTTCTTGGTCTTTTCTTTCCCATATAAAGGGAGCAAGATCTTTTATTTGGTAGTTTTTTTTATCATTGACGTATCTGTATTTTTATATCAGTGAACAAATATTGACAACATTAATAAAAAAAGAGACAAAAACTTATCTGTGGTAAAAGATATGTAAAGAATTTTTCTTCTCGAATCATTACTATTTTCAAGTGCTTTTTTTTTTTGCTTCTTGTATATGGAGCATCAAATATGTATATAACCAAAGAGAAAGTGCTGTAAACATTTTAAAATTCGAGATTTAAACGAGTCTCTATGTTTTAGACTTCCTTGAGTTCGAAAAACACATTTCTATCAGTATATCTGTCTATCCGACGATTTGTTCTGACTGTGAATAGAATAATTCAAAAAACATCCTTAGTTAAATGCATGAAATTTCGTACATAGTCGTTAAGCCAAATATGGAGGTTTTGATCAATTTTTGAATGAAATCAATTCAGAAGTAAGTCTGTTAGTTTTTTCAAGCACAAGTGATAACTACAAAAATCAAAGAACTATTTAAATAAAATTAGGTGGCAAGTTTTAATATCTTAAAACTCAATGGGTTTAATACACATGGAATTGAATATGTAATATAATCAATACGGTTGCAGCCCTGATTGGAATTTTGGTTTCAATTGGTCGGTGAAGGAAACATTAGCATTGCACTTTCCTTTTCCTGTTGTTTCTATATTAACCGCATCTTAATAATTAATTGACAAAGATCGGAAACTAACTGCTTCTTTCATAACTATTATTCTCCACTGGCATACGATTTATAGTATAAAAGTTCATTTATCCAAGAGTTACGATAAAATTTCGAAAAGATCAGTCCCAATTTTACAATTTTACATGCTCTTCACTATAAAGCATTGCAACCAAAAAAATTGACCACGAAGCTACGTTTTGAATTTGCTGAATTAGAACAATCGATTTTTGGAATTGTGTCTATCCGTCAGTCTTTCTGTTTAAGGAGAAGATGACTCAACTATTTTAAAATATAGGCAGATGTAATTTAGTATGCAATCTTAACCGAATTTGGGCAATCTAAGATACGCTCATTTGTCGGTCCATGTTTATGGAAATATAATTGAAATTGTAAAGTGCTATATTGATAAAATTTAGCATATAATTTAATTATTATTATTCTAAATTTTGGAGTGAATTTGTCAAATTATAGACTATCCGTTTGAGAAAAATGTGCACTCTTTAATTCGAATGTGCTACCAATTAGATAACATATTAACAAATTTGATTGTAAGCTTTGCTTCTAAACTATAGAGTTTTTTTTAAATACTAAATGTGATTGTCTATTTGTTTATTTTTTCTTAAGTATAAACATGAACGTGATGACTCAAAATCATCATGAACAAGATGAATGAAATGCTTGCTGCTTTGTGATCCAGGCCGTATGTATGTATGCTAAGCCGTATTATATGCTTTGTGATCCAGGCCGTA
>JAPMOQ010000054.1:229171-324810 GCA_026543055.1 Argiope trifasciata | reverse complement strand
ATGTATGTATGCTAAGCCGTATTATATGCTTTGTGATCCAGGCCGTAATCTTTTAGCAATACTAGCAAAGAATTTTAAAAAGTACTTTCTTGCTGAAGACCAATTGATCCAATTGATCAAAAGAAAATCTCCCAATGTACATATACATTTCTGCTTATCGCAATACGAAGTTAAAGGAAAAAGTAAGCATGAATAAATTAAGTATGCTTATTCTAAAAATTAAACACAGTAAAATAAGTTAAAACATTGATACATGCTACAACAATAAATTCATGATATCACGGTCACATCGAACTGCGTCTTTTCTGTGACTTAATTAGTGAATGAAAAAATGAATCATAAATTTCAAAACGAAATTGAAATATCATTCTTTATGTATTGAAGAGAGCAAGAAGATATGTTATTATGATTTTAATGTTTTAGATATCTTTAAATTCAATTTATTCCCTCCATTTTAATCTTGATACGATGTATTACGAACATTCACTCGAAGTTTTAAATTGAAAGTTTTTAATTTTTTCGAGCCATTTGAGCCCTATTCAAAAACGGAATTTCTGGCTGTCGGTTGTACTCTCAGAAAGAAATAAACGCAATAATTAAAAAATGCAGTGACTTAAATGTATAAAATTTATTAAGTGATTTAGTGATTACAAGTTCAGTTTTCTTTCAATCGGTTAGAAAAATGATGTCTAAAACACAAATTCAATTTTTGGATACTATTAATGCATATCGGGGATTAATCGCTAAATATCTAGCCAAGGATAGCATGGCAGAGTTAGTAAAAATACTAACTCCTCACTAAAAAAATTTTTTTTTGTAACTATTATAAGTGAATGCACTCTTTAGCATGACAAGTTCATTTGAATGCATGGGAGAAAGCTCTGAGGAAACCACTCCCACTGGTTACTTTTAAGACACACAATATATCTTGTGAAAAATGAAATGAGATCATTTCCCAATTTGTCATTTATTAATTCTTTTCAAATTATATTTGATTTTTGAGGTATTTAAGTTCAAAGGCCAGAAAGATGAAATCACCGATAAATTTATTTTTGAAATCTGTGTTTTTATTGTACTAAAAACAAAATATTCTCAAGAAATCGCCATAAATTTTGCCATAGAGTTTTTTAGACACTATTGTTCAAGAAAACCTTAAGTATTTTTTAGCCAAGCAACTTTCTAAAATAATAATTTATTTGGTAGAACGATGATAAATTTTATAAATAAATCTAAATCTAAAGCATTAAGTAAGAATATTAATTATTTTTATTTTTCTGAATATCAATCTTTTATTTTAAATCCCAAAATTTGTGCAGATATCTTTAAATTTCCGTTTCATTATGAAAATCCTACCTAGCATAAAAATTCTTTTCCTCATTTATTATCTCGTTCCCTTGAAAATAATGACACCAGTTTTTTCTTGTATTTGTCTTCCAAGGGATCTCCCAGTTCGAAGTTCTTAAATTGATTTGTGCTTTCGCCAAAGTTCCAAAACTCTCAAGAAGATATATTTTATTACTTCCGATTGTCTAAAGAGCCTAAACCTCTTGAGAAAAGGGCAATTTCTAGAAATCTTTTCCAACGAATTATTTCCGGTGAGTTCACATTTCAACGTGACAAAAAGTAAGAATGGTATCTAACTGCGATTTTCACCGTCTCTCTTTATTTTGGATGAAAAAGTCAACTTTTCTATTGTCATCTCTATTTCTACTAATAATAAAGATAAATATATGTGCCTGCATTGACTCTCGACGGTCAAGACAGTTTAAGTAGAGCTATCAAATTTGGTATAATATATTCTTTGAAGGATGAAAATGTGCAACTCGGAACAATCTTCAAAAAATTTCAGTGCTTAAATAATGAGCTTAATGTTGGCATTCTTCTGAATAAACATTTGGAATGTTTACCGTATAATTTTTTTACGTCATCTTAAAATTAATACATGCTTTTATACTATATATAAATGCAAATTAAATTGACGTACGATTTTCAGCCTATTTTTAATTCATCTTTAAAGATATTTTGAACGAATTTTACTATGATAAATTTCATTGTTGATTTATGAATGTCAGATCGTTTGAACAGTTGATTCTAATATTTCATCCTTTTTTCGACATTCTTCAATACCAAGATATCCAAATTAGGATTAATCTTTCGTTATAGGCATAAAATATGCTTTTCATACAATTTTTGAAATGTTGCTATGCTTAGAATTAAGGTTTAACTTCGAAATCGACAAAGGTGAAATTTTTTTTAATGAGCCCTATTTTCAACACCGTTTTTGTTTATTGTGGTGTAAGCATGCATAAAGGTACACACAGAAAACAGAGACGTGCGTAACACGATTAACAGAATGATGCAAATCTTTCAAAATAGCACATGTATGTTTATCAAAATTTGATGTGTAAGGACGTATTGATAAGGAAGTCATTAAGAACAAATTATTGTAAATATTTGATAGAAATTTTTATCAACTATTAATACTGATAAATCAAATGATTATGTTTTTTTTAAATATTTATACATCCAATTATATCACAGAAAAGAGCACCTATATTTAAAAATGGACGTATCTAAATAAACATTACCCCAATGTTTGATAGTGTATAATTGATTGTGAAGCAGTGTATAATTTTACATTGCTTGATTCAAAATTTTTAAAAGATTAAATGATATTGAAACCAATGCAGTGTGCAAAAATAAAGTGAATTCTCACTTTTAAATCATTCACAATCAGAAAAAGCAAGATTAAATATCATAGGCGACTGTTATAACAATTTTAGTTTCACTTCAGCTATGAAATGCATTATTGCAAAATAGAGTTAAAATATTTTTAGGAATTGGTTTAAAAAAATAGAACAAAGCATTTAAGAGCGAAAGAGTAATGTCATTGAAAAGATAATTTTTTAAAATTGAAAGATGAAGTAAAAAATATTTTTGTAATCTAAAATTTTTAGAAGTTATCGTCAGGAACTTGAAAATATTTCTTAATTTCTAATTAATTAAAATGTTAAGTAAGATATGTATTAGTAAGTATGATAAGTATGTGTAAGTACAGGGTGGCTATAATTAAACTCACCCTATAAACAGTATACTACAGAGAAAACGAATGAATAGATTGCAACGAAATTTGATATGCAGAATATACACGAGATGCTCTCAGTGAATTAAAAAAGTAAATTAATAAAAAATGTTCAATAGGGCGCCTTTTGCGGAAAAACATTAAATTTAATACAACCAAAAACGGAAGGCAGAAATGATATTAATATTTATTAATTAGTTATTGATCATCTTGTAACTGAACCACATTAAGTAAAGTTAAGGAAAAATAACAATATGCTGTCTGATGGAAAAAAAGCAACAGTTGAATTTGCAGAAAAAAGAACAGATTAGGACGAAATTGCACAAGAGGAGCAGTTGATAATCGTGTCTAGGACGATGTAAGGAAAGAGGCACCCTCATCCATATGACCACCATCATGCACTTACAAAGTTTCAAGTCGATGAACAGTGTGTTCAACATCAGATCAAAAACTGACTAGTTGTGATGCTTCGCACATGATGCTTTTTAGGGCTCATTAAGTAATTTTGCGTTTTCCTCCCCGACTATTTACCTCCCTGGCCCATTAGACTCTTTAAGTGGCCCCATAATCAGAAATCGTATGGACATAATACATGAAAACGTCTGCAAGCGTTTCTTATCCTAACCTGTTTTGCATAAAGCTTTCTCTATTTCGCAAACAAGCAAATCTAGACATTTTTTTTTCAAGAATTGACAGTTTTCTGTCTTTACATTTTACTACACATAATTCTTGTTCTAGATTGTTAATACTGTTTCTGTATTCCGTTTTGGTCTTTATTGTGTTAAATTTAATGTTTTTCCGGAAAAAACGTACTCTGGTGGACATTTTGGAATTCTGTAAGGGCATATAATGTATAGCTTATATACCTAATTACATTGCAATCTGTTATCCCATTTGCTTTGTAGGAGGCCGTTTAAAGGAGAAGTTTAATTATAACCCCCCTGCATATTGAGCGCAATATCTCCTGAAAGGGCGCATTTCCAAATTCCAAAGTATAGTTAAGCTCTTTAGCTGTAGGTGAAAAGATCTGGCTTAAAAGCTTCCAACACATACACAGCATGCACACTGCCGCGAGCACACGCGCGAACACACACACCATTGTTATTAATGCCGAATGAAGGCCATTTGCATCAGAAACAAACAATTGTACAAAATTTCCTCAAATAATGAAGCAAAATTACTGAAAATACATTGCAAGATTTAGTATTAACATATTTAAAATGTCATACAATTCCTTAAAATAGAGTCATATTGCAATATTTATTCATTTTTCAATGATTATACCTTTTTTGCTTGAAAATCGTATTCTGATAATCAAAGAAATTGTTGGCCATGAAAAGTGGACATATTGAGTAACGCATATGAAGCTAACATCTTTTATCTCTTAAGCCAACAAAACCACTAAATATCCCTAATATTACTCTCAAATGTACAATAAAGCAAATGTTTAAGTTAACATAACGAGAATAAAGAGAAATCAAGACACATCTTCTTCAATCTATTACTTACTTCTCTGTATTATGTTTGCTCTTCCGACAAGCAGCGTCACTTACCCAGGAAGAGTTGAATAAGAAGCTCAAACATACCTTTCACTCCCTTCGTTAATCCCCAGCAGGACATTTGTCCTGAGGGACAAACTTCCCGACTTTCTCCATCCCGTGTTTGTCCGTTTATCAAAGGAAGGGAGTCCCATGTGTACCTGTAGAAATAGAAGAATGAAATCTGATAAAAGTTCGTCCACTTTATTCTGAAAAGATTATTTGACACTAAATTAGATAAAGTTAGATAAAACAATTTGAAGAAGGAGCTGGATTCCAAATATAAAGTATAAAGATGGAGTGAATGAATTTTTAATGAAAAAATACCATTGGTTTATAGCTGATTTGTAGAAATATTGGCTGTTTTTAATTGCAAATAAACTTTTATTACATGACTTGATGCTCATGATTCCATCAACATAATATTTTTAAAAGTTGAATTATGATATATATTACACTTGTGTTCTCTAAATAAAAACACTAGATTTATTTATTTTATACCGGAACAATATAATAAAATTATGAATGTATATGCATTATAGTAACCATAGTTAAAATGGCAATTTTTCTTGAAATCTATCTTAAAATTGCTTTTAACCACTCGTAACACTGGAATTTCACTTTCATATTAAACACGAATCGGCTCTCTGACCAACTAGTCATGCAGAGAATATTGATTGTGTTTATTTAAATTAAGATATCCTACGTATGACTTGATTTTCATGATTTTCTTAGGAAATTAATTTTAAGCTTCAAATTGTGAGAAATATTTAATCTGAGTTAATTTAACAGCTTTACACTTTCTATAATTGGGCATATGGACTTCCTAATAAATAAAAACTTCATAACACCGCTGTACTATTAAAATATTGTTGTTTGAATTTTGAAATTCTTTCGAATTCGACATTTCGACAATATATATATATATATGTTTCTCATGCATGAGATATGTAATCTCATGCGAGCCCACCTCCGCAAGGGTAGCAATATACCTCTGGCTGTAGATTCCACGTACATTGCTAACACTTTTTTTTAACGGTGACTGAACGGCATATTCCGTTTTAAAATTGCCGCTTACTCACAGATGACGCATGCAACATCACCAGAAACAGCGGCCTGGGAGGCCTTTTGAACCAGTTGAAGCTAATAGTATGGGGCGAGTGCACAATGTCACACAAGCATGCATTAAAGGCGTTAAATCGCAGCCTGCAAGGCATCAACGGCAAACAGGCGGTTGTCATTTTGCTCGCAGGCGGTTTTAGACTGTCACTGTTAAATGCTGATCAAACCGTCAGTTCTCATTTCATAATAATAGCAATGTTATGCGACTTAAGAAGAATAAAAAAACAATAAAAATTAAACGAAAGATTGTACAATATTAAATCAGAATGGAAGAAAATCAAGCAATTATATTTTTTGATGAAAAGACGAAAACGGTTTAAATTTTTTAGTAAAAATGCAATCGATTGTTATAAAATTGGCAAAAATAAGCAGCCCGTAGAACATCAACATACACATACAGAAATCTTTATTATTAGAAATAATTTTCTTTTTTTTTGTAGGAAAAGTGAATTGTTCTACACATTAGAAGAGCAATTTATTATAATTTCAAGAATATTGCATACTGTTTTCATATTTCGGTATATATGATACGTTTTCTAACCGTAATAACCTTCGTGAGAAACCGTAAAATTTATTTTTAACTTTCAAAAATAAAGGAGTTATAAAACTTTCTAAGGAATATTACTAATATTATTTTAGAGAAATCTGGGGCACAAGCATGCATTAAAGGAGTGGCCTGGTGGTAAGGTCTCGGCTTCGAAACCTGGGGGTTTCTGATTCGAGACTCGATTCCACCGAAGAACCGTCTTGTGAGGGGGTGTCTCTTGCACGCTAAATCTGTCAGGCCAAACGTCCTCCCGCTGGTGTAGTGTGGAGAGGGGGTGCCAGTTCAGGTGTTGTTCTCGTCATCTGACCGTGGTTCAAAATGACGAGGTCAGTCCCAAATAGTCCTCGTGTTGCTTTAAAATGGGACGTTAATATAACTAAACCAAACCAACCAAACCTTAAGAAAAATCTATTGCCTCTATACAATAAATGCAAATATTTAATGAGTATGTACGTTAATGATATGAAATACTTAAATGAGTACGGACGTAATGCCTAAATGTGAGAATCTCTGCGAATAATTTTATCAGAAAACAGATAGAATAGTTTGAATATTTACCATGATTCGAACAATTATAATACAGATTTTCAATTTTTTTTCATTTTATTTTCCAATATATGAAGTACTAAAACAGATTTATAATCATTCAAAATATTCCAACTTGAAATGCTAGCGAATCTCCTAATTTCAGACCTTCCTGAGTTCGAAAAACAAATTTTTGACTTTGTTTCGTGACTGTAAACACGAAAACACCAAAAACATTTAGAGCTAGATAAATGAAAATTAGTGTTAGTACATTCAAAGAATAAAAGATAATAACCATGATAGAATCTCATTCTAAAATTTCCTCTTCGCAAAAAATGAATATTGTTACCACATGTTGGTCAACAAATTAAATATAAATAAATTTTTAAAATTATTTCTTTTTTAAAATTCCCTGACTAGCTTTCACCGTAAGCAGGAAGTTAAAGCGTAAAAATTTCCCCAGAATTGATTTTATAATTTACAAGTGATGCCATCCTCCCGAGAAGAAAAAGAGACAACTATTGATAAACGCCACCGCTTTAATCGAAATATATCCCACGCAGCGAAAGCTTCAGCTGGAACTTGTGAGAAAAGCAAGGGGAAGTTTTAAGTGCAGAGTCATGTCTCTTGCCAGATACCCACTTCCTATGTTAACTGGTTTTATCCAAAATCTGCTTCCTCCCTTTGTTGTGAAGAATTCTCAATACTTGGCAGAAAGTAATTTTTTTCCTTAAATGTTTTGGTGAAAGATCAAACCGTTTTGTGTTTAGGAAATAAATTGAATTTTTGTACATGCTCCTCTGAATACTGATTACAGTTTTTCACATTCCTTGGTTTTTACTCTGTGAATTTTATAAATAAACTATGCTATTTATGTAAAAAATCTTATTTATTTCCTTATGCATACTTTTAAAAACTGAAATTTTGGATCAAAGTGAAGGTTTTTGATTGAGTTTCATTTACATTAAATTTTGAAGTTTTTTTTTTATACTTAAAGATTTGAAAAGTTATTTCTATTATTTCTTAAAATATTTGAGAAAATGTTTCAGAATTAGGAAATGGCAAGATTAAATCTTTAAAGAATACTTATTAAAACATATTTCTTTTTTTAAGAAGTTTTATATTTAAATAATGCATATTTACACTTGAATTCACTGTAAAATTTTTAATTTAATGCTTATAAGTTTTTGTCATATAAAATCCCAGAAACATTCCTGACATATTATGAATATTTATTACTACTTCACAGATAATAATTATATTTGCGAAATTAAAATTAATCTGAACGGTTTATTAATTTGAATGTCGCAATATAACTATAACTATAATAAATTAGTAGAAGAACACATTTATCATGTTTTTAACATAAAATTATAATAATTATTTTAAAAATAAAAATTCCCATTTAAATGATTATAATTATTTTAACTTGAAGTTTAAATAAAAAAATATTTAAGAATTTTTTATAGATTTAAAAATTGACTTGAAGTTTAAATTAAAAATTAATTTTAGACTTCTTTTAAATTTGTTATTGGCAACTAATGTATTTAATAAAATTTTCAATTAGGCATTTTTTTTTAAATGAACGGAACTAGCGTTTATTAAATACTAGCTGGTAACCGACGCATTCCTGCCGCAGAAGAAATACTTTTGGAAATACCTTTTGAAATTAAAAATAAGTGTCTTATTTAATTAGGAATGATATAAATAATAATATTTATGTTCGTATCAGAAATGAAAACATTTATTGAAATTGAGTGATATATAAAGGAGAAGCGTAAATAAAATTAACTCGATTTTTTAAATTTTATTATTCAAGACTTTAGGATTGGCAATATTTTTTGTTTTGCCATTGTCAACAGAAACAAATAAGCTCAAGTAATAAATATTCAAAGTTTCATTGAAATCGGATGAGTGATACGGCAGCACATAATATACATACATACAAACATTCATTTTTATTTATCTAATACTATAATACGAGGAATGGTTGCCAAGTCGAAAATCGCCCCAGAATTAATAAACTCTGGTAAACTTGGGGATCTGTGGTTTTTGGTCACGAGGAATCGATTGGTGCCGGTTTTGAAGCGCTACGGTCGAGCAGTTCGGAGTTACAGATAGGATATTTTCAAACTTTATTAGTTCGCCATAATGGCTACTTAAATTTTCAAGCGGTTACGTGCTTCCATCTATAGCCAATATGGCGAACTAATAAAGTTTTATGTTCATGCTGTTATAGGTTTATAATATGTTTCTTATGTATGTATATATGTTTGGTTTTTCTAAATAAATTTGTCAAAAATATTGAACTTCAACACACTTCAATCTTTACCTTTACTTTACCTTTGTATAGAATAGTTCCCTTTCCAAACTCTAACTTTGTTTAGAATAGTTTACAATGGTGCACTTTAACCGGTTATCTTTTCACCAATGGTTCCACAAATTTTCTTATGGCATGTATTGTTTTGATAAATCACAATTGAAAATTTAAATCTTCGAGTTAGCTTCGATACCTGCTTTCTCCGAGCGGAGCTCTGTCACCCGTTGGTATAGATTAAAGAGTACTCCTTACTTAACGCACCGTCGTAATTTGTGTTTTGTAGTATTATTATTTTAGTTCTAAAAACATTTGATTACTTCCAATCCAGCATTTATATTTTATGTCTAACAAACTAAATATAAAATTGTTCCGCTTTTCAGTTACAAATGAAATATAATCACACTTCATACTTAATTTTATAGACATACCTAAGAATGATTTTTTTTAAAGTGAAAAAACTTTTTATGAAAGATTGCATTAATTAAACGTTTAACAAGTAAATGAACGGAATAAAGATTGTTTATTTACTTGTATACAATCGTTATTAAAAAATTATTGTTAGGCAAAATGTTGTTGCCAACCGTGTTCACGAAACTCCTCTCCTGCTGACTATGGCCAATAATTAAATTATTTAATAAAATATTTATAAAAAGATTAATTTAAAATTTTCTTTTAAGCAAAATATCTTAATTTCGAATATTTAAACTGAATAGTTCAATTTAGCATTTTTTATTTTGCAAGGTAATACAAAAAGTATTTAAATGTGTCATACAAATTTGAGTAAAAACTTTTTAGATCTACCATAATCTAAATAATTAAAAAATTGTCTACAAAATTTGTCGTTACCTTTCTTCCTAGTTCTAACATTGTTAAACCATTATTCTTTGACAAGATATTTTTAAAACATCTCAGATATATCACCACAGATGTTTTAGTTTTCAGAAATATTTTGCTATCACCTACAGCTGTTGCATTCCCACTGTTCTAAATTGCTCATGACATAATTACAATCAATTAGTAGAATACCAATTTTTCAGCTCCTTTTAAAGTACACCTTTAAACTGAAAATGAATTTTCAAATCATTGTCTATACTTATAATAAAGCTCAATGTGTGTGTGTGTGTGTGTTGGCGCTAGACAGGACAGACGGTTAGACCTACAGCTACCAAATTTGGTTCATATATACCTTGGAGGTCGGGAATGTGCATCTCGGAGCTTTTTTTTCAAATTTTTAATTAGAATTTGAATTAATTAAAATTTAAGCGAAATTTCGACGTTTTTCCACTATAACTTCCGAAAATATTATTGCACGAACATGATTTTTATATCAATTTAAAGATAAAAAAAATATCTTTCTAACGGTATCAGTTTTTTAAATTTATAACGTAAGCTTCTATTTTTAACGAATTTTTAAAGAAATATTTTAACCATGTTTTTAGCACGTGACTGGATAAAATAAAATAAATATAAAATGTGATATTTTCTTTAAACAATGCAAGGCAAAGGATTCTATGATCGTTTGCAATATTTAAATCATTAATTGAATAAATTATCTTTATTTATACAGGATTGAATTTATACAGGATATTCACTCAAATTCCTTTCCAATGGCCAGTATGTAAAATGTTATTAATAAGCATATATATTGTTTAATACTATTAATTTGATCTAAATGAAGTAAATAATTATATTTTATGTAGTTTGAGTCAAACAAAGCATTTATGAGTAATGAGTTTTAGATTTCTTCATACTTTGCTCTGTGAGCCATATTTTACAAATTATTTTTATTAGTATTTTAAATAAAAGTTGCTACATCAATCTGTCTTCTTAATCAATCATTAAAACTGACTGATTTATAAAATTAAAGAATATTAGGAAAACGCGTTCTTTTAGAGCTTTCATTCCAACATCTTAAAGAAAATATTAATTTCAGACCAATTAATGCCCGGAGTTACTTCAAGGCTAATGAATATGTGATTTAATTGAAAATTTTAAAACCCATTACTCATGGCGAACCAGCTGGTCACCAAAGGCGGCTAGTCTTACATAAGAATATGAGCTTAATTTGAGAGTAATCCTGTTTCAATAAAAAAAATATTTATCGCTGAAAACTTCGATAAGGAAAATGAGCAAAGCAATCTGACATGTTAAAAAGTTCTTATTAATTTTAATAATGCTTGTTGCTAAATACTTATTTACTTATATTCTATAATGCAACACTTTTTTCATTTTTTATTTATCTTTTTTCACCCTACAGAGCATTTTGTAGTCATTTGGCTACAGGTTTTTATTCCCATTTACAATTTTCAGAGGGCAGCAACGAACGTTTCTTTTTGAAAATGAAATTCTTTTTTTTACATGCGTCTTTGAAAATGAAATCTTTTTTTAAATGCGTTTTAATGAACATGTATAAATAAGGGCGATATATGACAATAGCAGTACAAAAAAATTAAAATTTAGGCAATCTAGAGTTAAGTGAAAACTTGAAATTACAGATAAAAATTTCGTACTAATATGTCTTTTTGTGTAATGAATTTTAATGAGTTATTCCCAATTAGCAAAGTTGAACCATGAGACTATAAATAATACTGTTACGAACCTGTGGTTTAGCTTTCCCGCTCTAATACTGTTATCGTAAGGAAGACAGATTGACAGTAATATGTATTGAGATCCAGCTAGAACGCTCCTGATTGGTCCAGAAGATGTTAGCCCCGCCTACAGCCGGTATATATAAGGCAGGCGGCTGAAGGAACCCGACGGATTTTAGGATATAGGAAATCCGTAACAATACTGTTATAAGATGTCACATATGCATTTGTGTACAAGAAAAAATTTTGCTTTTTTTCTACTTTCAAATATTGTTGTCTGAAAAAGCATCCTACGAACCAATAATAGTTCCGTTTTCAAGAGATTTTTATATAATTACCTTCACGAACACCTCGTTTCCATATTATCAGATACTACGAATAAGAATCAGATATAAATTGAGGAAATTTGCATTATAAATCTGATATAAATATAATTTTATTGACTCTTATATGACATACTAAATGACATTTTTATGTTTTCTTGTGTATTTGAATGTTAATATTCATATTCAAGTGAAACTAAACTAAACTGAAGGGCACAATAGCCCATATGGGCTAAGGCTTACAGCTCTCATATCAGATTTCGTGATAGAGTGCTTTAAGGTTCAAGAAGTATGTCCCGATTAGGTGGTCAGCTTAAAGCGGAACCTCTGTTGTTTAGTTGCCAAGAATGCTTAGTCATTAATTTGTCAACCCACTGAAGGAATGAAAGACTGAGTCGACATTGATCAGTCTGCATTGAGAACGAAGCAGTACCACCAAGTCACGGGGATTGCATATTCACATAAACAGAACTAACATAGACATATATCCATAATATTTTTTGTTTAAATTGAACATTAAAATGCAACAATATGACTCTTGGTATTTTTTGAGTTGTATTTTTCATTTGAATACAAATGAATGAATAAGAAAATAACAAGAAATAATAAGAAATAACAAGAAAACCAATATGTTGTCAGATTTGTTCAAGTGTTCGATACCGATGAATAAGATTTGGTGATGAAACTCCTAACAAAATCCATCCAACTCAGTATCTACTTTTTTGTAATGTCCTGCTCATTTGCATTTGTATGGGCAAAAAATACTTTCCGTCAAAAGATTTCATCCGAAATTTGTTATAAAATCACAACGTCATTGTAAAGACTTCATTCCAAATTTCATTCGTAGAGTTTATCTATTTTCAATATATTTTGTTCATAGATAAAAAAAAAATCTTAGACCCAATTTTTATGACGATGGTTGTGCAATCCGTTTTTATATATAGTATACACACAAAAGTTTCTTTGGAACTGTCAATCCATCCTTTAAATATCCAGTCATAAAATGACCTGCACAAAAGGATCGCTTCGGCAAGTTTAAGTCGGTCAGTATTATATGCATGAACTGTTCATAAGCAAATAGCGAAGCTTAGGATACGGTTTCCGAATTCCATTAAACTCGACCCAGGGGTATTCCTTTTGGCGGATACAGTTTAAAAGGATGCACTCTTCCGGAATTGAAAACAAATTTAGAGATATTCCCGGCAGCTCCGAACTACGGAAATAGAATCCTAGAGAAAATCCCGAATAAACTGGAAAAAAATATTTGAAATGTGACCGGAAACTGCATTACTGCTCTCACTCAAAGATTCCCATTTTTGGAAGGTTTTCCCCCTAACTTTAGAGATTCCGAAAAAGCAAAAACGTTTATTTTTTTCTAATCTCCAAACTACATGCATGTGTTGCTATCTACCTAATAGTTTCCAAATGGATACATTCCAAAATAAAGCTCATCTTATTTGTGCTTACTGAATTCAATTAGTTTGAATCAAAGTAGGATTTTAACAATTTATCTATTTCACTTTCAGAATAATTTAAAAGGAAATTTAGATAAGAAATAGAACTCTCTCAAAGATTTTGCCATTTGAGGAGAATTGTTCTTAATCGATATAAACCACAAAAATTTAAAAAAATTGCAGAAATTCCGTTTTTGTTGATAATTGATTGTCTCTCTCTCTCTCTCTCTCTCTCTATCTATCTATCTATACATACACGTCAAATTAATTTTTATAAAAGCCTAAGGAACTTCAAATCAAATTTCTTAAATCCATTAGCAGGTGACTATATAAGAATAAAATCTATATTAAATTAAACGAAGCAATAACTGTTTTTAAATTCCGAAAACTCCAAAAAATTGGTTACGGTCAAAAATTTCGAAATTCCATTACAAAAATAATCTATAGACTTCCAACTTTACTAACACGAACAAGTCAAACGAAACAACAAAATGTAAATTAAAAAAATGGAAAAAATCTTGATGCATTTAAGTTTTTTTTCTTTTCTCTTACGAAAAATTCATTGCTGAGGCATTGTTTCATTCGAAAAAAGAATAGAAAATATATTTAATTTTTTAATCTTCTTCACTAAGAAACTCAAAAACTGTTTTGTAGAGATAAATTTTTATTTAATACTAGCCGCCTTTGGCGACCAGCTGGTTCGCCATGAGTAAAGCGTTCTAAAATCTTCAATTAAATCACATATTCATTAGCCTTGTAGTAATTCCGGGCATTGATTGACCTGAAATTAATATTTTCTTTAAGATGATGGACGGAAAGTTCTAAAAGTACACCTTTTCCTAATAAAATTCTTTAATTTTATAATCAGTCAGTTTTAACAATCGGTTATGCTTCCAAAATATTTTTAAAAAATTCAATGATGTTGCCAAAATATTAAATATGTTTTTTTAAAGAAAGCGTGAAAGGGAAAAAATGTATTCAATTAATGATACAGATATTGCAAACGATTACATAAATATGCCATTAAGTCGGGATTTCAATGCATATCCTGTCAAAATTCAATCAGGTTTACTGAAAATTAAGATAATTTATGGAATTAATGATTTAGATATTGCAAATGATTATAGAAACCTTTGCTTTGCATTTATTTTTTTAAGAAAATATCACATTTTATATTTATTTTATTTTATCCAGTCACGTGTTAAAAGTATCATTTCTTTAGACTTGATTTACGATGATTGTTTTTTTTTATTATTTCAACTTCCGTCATTGTTTTCTTTTATTTATTCAGTCACGTGCTCAAAAAAACATGGTCAAAATGTTTCTTTAAAAATTCGTTAAAAATAGAGGTTTAAGTTATACATTAAAACACTGATACCATTAGAAAGCTAATTTTTTTTATCTTTAAATTGATGTAAAAATCCTGTTTGTGCTATAATATTTTCGGAAGTTATAGCGCAAAAACGTCGAAATTTCGCTTAAATTTTAATTAATTCAAATTCTAATTAAAAATTCGAAAAAAGGGCTCCGAGGTGCACATTCAGGACCTCCAAGGTATACATGTACCAAATTTGGTAGTTGTAGGTCCAACGGTCTGGCCTGTAGAGCGCCAACACACACACACACACACACACACACACACACACACACACACACACATTGAGCTTTATTATAAGTATAGATATAGACTAGTTGTTACTTTTTATCAAAGAATAACATTTCATTTATTTTGATCAGAGAAACTATAAGATAGCAAAGATTTAAAAAAATAAGCATTTTTTTATAAAATAATTCCTAAATTTCTAAATATAGAGCTCTAGGCATATAAAGCTTAGAATCCTTGTTCATAATTCCTCCTACATCATATATTTATTTAGTTGTATCTGTTTTAAACTGCGTATGAAATTCATATACGCATTGAATTGTAACTGAGATAAAAATGCAAACGAATTTAGGAAGTCTGTAAGTCTTGAAATGAAAGTCTTGATTTCTTTTTGACGTATCATTGATTTCAATTACTTTCAAGTTAAATTTGGTTTTTGGAATGAAAAATTTGTTTTTTTAACTATAATTAATCTTCATTGAATTTCATTTTATTCTCATTTGCATAATTTACCTCAGAACATTTAACTCAGGAGAAGCTGCTCTTATTCAAAAAAGAAATTATTTATTTATAAATCAGAAAAAAGTCAACAACGGATCTGCTTCGGATATTTTGTCCATGGAAAAGGCGACAATAAAGCATAAGCTTAATGTAGTAATCTTAAAATGCTATTCAATGCTTTTGCTTTTTATGCTTTTTACTCATTCTGATTTTTAAAGCAACGCCTTTCATTACTTATGATAAATTAACAGATTCATTTAATCTGATACGAGCCACATGATGAAAGTACTGTACTATGCCTTTATTGCTTCCAGACAAGCAATATATTATAAAATTGTGGTTCTATTAAATATTTCTTGGTAGAATATTCAATCCGTGTATAAAGTTGATATTATATGCATGTTGCATGTAATTATACGCCAATCTTGAAGAATGATCCTGTGTAATTTGTATATGTGAAAAATGACTTAATATATTAAATCAGAAATAAAGAAAAATTTTAAGCTTAAAAGTAATTTCTTAGCCAAACTGAATGATTTTTTTTTGACAGATGAATACATGTATTGTTGAAATCGAGAATGATTTCACTCTTAAAAACTTCTTTCAAAATAGAAGTCTTGCATTTATGTATTTCAATATTTGCTTTCTATTAGAAAATGTTGCTTTTTTTAAACTTCTCAAAGAGGTTTCAGTTTTATGTTTTTCTTGTATTTAGATTCTATTTCAATCAAAAAAGAATCTTTTTCATTTTATCTAAAAAGGAAAAAAATAATATCTCCTTGTACGCTAAGTTTCATCAACTTAGTAGCAAAGTAATATCAACAAAATGGAAATCTTTTTCACAGAATAAATTTAAAACTCCTGAAAGAGGAAACAGATCTTGCTTTCAAAAATTTGAAAGAAGATCTGTTTTGATCTCAGAGGAAACTGCGTATTGATCCAAGAGATTTGATGGAAGTTGATATTTTGGGAAATTCTTTTCTTCAATATTATTCTATTTTAAGATAGCCGGGGCGAAAGAAGTTATTTTTAGTATTATATGGTAAAAAAAAATGATACGGATGCTTTTCGAAACTTTCTTGATCTGCAATTCACGTTTTACGATAATGAATTTTAAATTTTTTATGCTTGTTTTTTACAGATGGTGGATTCTCAAAAGAATTTTAAAATAATGTATTTTGTTCTCAATAATAAGAACAAATTTCACTTAATCGGAATTAATTGAATTAAACTAGTATGATGGAAAATGAATTAAATCAGCATGAATTTCATGCATTTTCATTTGATATTTAATGACCGAAGTGCAAGTTTGCTGAAGATATAATAATTTCATGTACGTTGTCCCTTTTGAGAGTAGAAATTAAGGGCGTTTTCGCAGAATAACGTTTTGTTTCTGAGATTTCCACTTTTCAAAAATTCTATCTCACTAAGGGATGACACATAAAAGGAAGGACGAGTGCCGTTTACGATGGTCAAATACAAACATCTGTTATTTTCCTCTTTTATATATATATATATATATAAGATATATATATATAATACATATATATATATATATATATATATATATATATATGTATGTATGTATGTGTGTTTGTGTCTGTGTTTGAGGGTGGGTGGGTGGGTAGGTAGGTATTCTGCCAAACTATTTCAACTAAATGCATTGGAGAAACACGAAAAGGGTTTTCTAATAGTGAATTTATTGCATAGCAGAAACAAAACCAAATAGCGCCAATTCATTCATTTTAATTAATAATTCTATCTCTCTTTTTCACTTAAATTAGATTTTGATGATAACTTTAAACGAGCTATATAAACAAGTTGGATAGGATTTTACAAAGCAAATCAAATACCTGCCTAATGAATCGTACTCTCCCATGCATTTCACATTTTATCCAAATAATTTTAGTACTCTGATTTGTTTCTCAGAGGAAATGGCCATCCTTTCCTTTTCTACCCTTCCATTCCAAAATATGCAAAAAGAGAATAATATGTTAGCCCCAAAAATGTGATCCTGAAATTTTTAATGAATGGTCAATTCTTAGATAAGGTAAAGTTCTTTAAAGATTTCTTCTTTTTATAAGATAAGAAATCTTTTTTCGTAATTTCGCCTGTCAATTTTATTTTACGATAACTCGAAAACGAAATGAGATAGACCAATTCTCTTCGCAACATATTTCGAAAAGACTCTCACATTTTGTCTGAAATTGGACTACAGGAAATCCATCTATATGTAAATCTACCATTCATATAAACACAACAATTTACTGAAAAAAATAAAAAACTGATTGATTGAACAGGATTAGGGAAGTTTTAGCTGCAAATCCTGTCATGTACAACAGTTCAATCAGATAAATTGCAGATTTTGAAAGAAAATATGATGACTCTTTTTTTATTTTTAAGGATTTCAAATCTGATGGTTCGAACTCTATTTGCTCCAGAAAATACATCATATTTCCTGAGCGTTGAAAAAAAATACGGTTCAAATTATTAATTTGTTTGCATATATTATACTCATTACCCGATACTTCGTTCGAGAGGACATTTGCTCTTTCAGGGTGTTGTGCTGTTGAAAACTAAGTCTGAAATCATATAATAAAGAAACTTGTATTACTCCTCTTCGAGAATGGATTTGCTCTTTCAGGGTGTTTAGAAAAACTATCAAATAGTAACAAATCAAATTTTTTTTAACTAACCTATAAAAAGGGATGTCATTAAATCTATAAAAATATAAGAAAAATATGTGTAACTAACATAAAAACAATATAATTACAGAAGCACAAAAACATTTTATTTATATTGTGTATCTGAAATAAAACAAAATACCAAATAAAATCCTATTTCTTTAAAATCAAATCAAATTCTATTTTATTTATAGATTGAGATTGAGATAGCAACAACCATAAAATACGCATCAATTTCAAACACTAGTTATTGTAACGCAAATGCGTGAATTTTCTACGCCAGTTGGGGTAAATAAATAAAGATTAGAAATTTTTAATTTCATTTATTCTATTTTATTTCAATTTAAAAGCACTTCAGAATGAATCCGAAAGATCAATTAATTAACAATTAACTTTAAATGCATCAAACGCTAAGAAAATAAACAGAATCGTTTGAAATAATCAGTCGAAAACATGTTAAGACTAGCCTCGTTAGCGTGGGGGAGGGGAAACCGAAGCCTTACTCATTTGGAGATGCAGAACTGAAGAGTTTTGGTGAGAAAGTTAGTTTTTAATGAATAAAAAATTAACTTATCAATTAATTGGAATAAATATGCTTGACTAACAAACATCCATCCATGCAAACCTTCACATATATAATAATAATTTAGATTAGACTTGGTATTACACATCTAGGCCTATTAAACTATTAAATTTGTTTGAATGGTCTGGTAAAGCGCAAATAAAATTAAGAATGAACTTTTGGAAGATTTTATAAACAAAATTTAAAATCTGTGCCAATTGGTGGACCAACTCTAACAATGGTTTGATCGTCAGAAAAAATTAGTCTATTTTTATTTACATAAACGTGATAATTTGCTCTAAAAACAAGCTAAATTCATGAATTGTAAAATTTTTCAGGTAGTAAGACCTTGGTTTCTGAAAAGTTTAGAGTGGTTTATCCAAAAGGAAAGGCCTTGAATACGTATTTGAGATATTTCCTTGTTTGACAAATCTAAATAAAGGTTAAAAGGAAAACACTACCGATAGTTGTGTTAATACAATTTTAGCTCTGTGCTTAGACCATCCGTCGGACGAGCTTATATGAGAGACACACTATAGAAGAATTTCATTTTATATCACATTAATACAAGGTCCGATGTTAGAATGACTTTGAAAGTATCCGCTACTTTCGAAGAACTATTAGCCAACATTTGGGATTCGAAAAGTTAATAACACTCTGTAATTCTGCTATTTGTATTTCAGAGATACAAATTAAAAATAATATTACAAATTACAAATGAAAATACTTAATTTGGAATTTAAGTAAATTTATTTATTTGCGATACGTTTTTATTAACTCACCTTCTTATTTATATGTTTCGATATAAACATTGCTATCGAATTTGATAGAAACTAAAGGATATGAAATATAATGCAGGAAATTTTAAGCACAGATCAGAAGAATGGCAATAGAATTTCAACTCTGGTTTTTTTCTATCTGTTGTTGTAGTTATTCAATATAAATTTTGAATCGATTTTAAATTAATCTAAGATGTGGGATGAATAAAACTTTCATTACAGCAAATGGCCTCATTAAAGACCATAGTAGTATTTGTGCTTTTTATTAATTTTAATATGCCTTTGTTATTTCGTTTTCCATTTTGTCTGGAACAAACTTTGTCATCTGGTGCAGTGCATCAAAAAGATGGTGTAAAATCAAGTACAAAATAAACGACTAAAAGGCAGAAATTAATTATTTAAATAAAAAGTTAAAAATTCAGAATAACAAATTTTCAGAACAATATCTATTAGGTTATAAATTTTCATTGAACTATTAGAAATTATTTTATGCTTTTTTAAAATGTGAGTATTAAAAACTTGTATTTAAACAATAATTTTATTACACGTTATTCATCTAAATCATTGACTGCATTAAAGTGTTTTTGCATTTTACAATTACGAAGTTCACAGCCCTTATTTAAAAAAAACTGCTCAAAATAATTTCATTTGTTAAATTTTACTCAATTAGAACTTAATTTTAATAATTAGCCTCTTAAAAATTTATGTTTTATAATACTGTATCTAAGAAATACACATTCCCTTTTTGTTGGTATAAAGGGTTTGAGAGTTATTTTAAATCTCAGTTTTCACTATGCAGTTATTTTTTACAAAAAAAAATCAAATAAAAGTACAACAGAGCTAATTTTCAATGAATAATTATAATTTGTAAAATGGCGTATATTTTGCAATTCCAAGTTTAACTATAAGATTAGTTGCCATGAAATATTCCGTGAAAATACATTCTTATTCCAGATAAACATGGAGCTTCAGAATAAAAAAAAATTCTATCCTGTTTGCCTTTCGGCTCGTTTTATTGATCGAACAAAAATTTGAATATGTCAAGGGTCCTAAAATTGTGTTTGACATGCCAAAAAATGTGCAAATTCATAACTCACCTGCCCTCATATTTCTTCCTTAGAAATAAAATATATTTACAATGTCGATATGTGAATTTTTAATGCTATATTTTTATTTTAAAAATGTTAAAAATAGCAGACAGGCATTTATATTTGAGTTTATAAAGGTCAATAATCAAATACATAATTTCAGAAAGTGCTAATAATTAAATTTCTAATATTATTTATGGATTCTTCACTCCTAAGGATTTTTTATATGAATCTGAAACATTTTTAGTATTGAAGTAAATAAGTGTTAATAGTATTGAATAAGTTATAAGTGTCCTGTTATATGATAAATTTTAATACTCAGATAAAGGAGATAAAGACTTCACATCCAATTATCATCAGTTGTTGAAATTTTTTATCTCAGATAAAAATGTCGTTAAAAATCTGAAACACATTATAATTTTTTTCTAGCTTTTTAAACGGCTGTATACAAACTTGGAAAAGGTTAATTTATTTCAAATATTTCATTATATATTACAGGAAAAATTTAATTTTTAAATCTCGTATTTTTGAAAATGTTCATAATTTTATTTAAGCTGCATAAGCGAAAGTATTACTTCTAAGTGGATGCTCCGATTTTATTTACTTCGGAAATTTAGAAAAGTTTCAGTATTTTACGACTTTTTAATAGAGGAAAAACAATAAGAATATTTCTTGAATTAAAATTGTTCTCTCTCCATAAATTCAGATGTATTATTAAACACCTAAAGTAAGACAATTTATATTAACGGTAGACTTGAGAGTATATTTATCCGTTCAAAATGTACATTTTCTCCAAAAAATATTGATTTATAAAATAGAATTAAATTGATTGAATTTTAAAATTCAATAAATGGGAAAACAAAACTTACTCTAATTAAAAATAACTTTAAAATAATTCCTTTCTATAAAATTGTACATTTTTTGATCATATATGGAATAAAGCATACTTTCGATAGATTTAATGTTATGTCCTTCTCATTTCAAAATTTTAAATAAGACATAACTTTGCTCTAAATGTAATAAACTATAAAATTGAATAAAATTTATAAAAATTATATTATATGATCTTGGGAAACTATTTTTTCCAGCATTCACCACAAACACATTTCTTATGTTTTATTTACAAATTCCATGAAATGTAACTATAAATAGTTTTAAGAGCTGAATTTGGTTTAAATAATAAAGGTAGAAATGACTTGTTTAAAAAAACACTAACGATTTTTAACTAACTGGAATTTAAAATATTTTTTTTAATTATTCTCCTTAAATTCTTATATCAAACTTATTGTAAAGAATAAAATGCTGTTAAAAAACTGGTAAATGGAAAAAAAGGTCGGAAAAATTCTGGTGAAAATTAAATAATATCACATAATATTGTTTTTCGTGAAATCTAGTAAAAATAACATAATACTATAATAATCAACAATATATTCAAAATTCCCTAATATGACATTTTTCTCCTATATATACACCAAAATGCACGTTTCATTAAATTATAGTTTGATCTCTTTCCAAATCTAAGTAATTTAATTTCATTTGTCCCAGTACAACAAATATCAATAATTATAACTATGATGAATTTCTGAGAAAATTTCGTTTTTCGTGAACCTTTCAATCAACTAATACTCATTCAATCTATGCCATTGATATTTTCATCTTTTTTTTTCAAATTATTACAAAAACGATTTTTCTCGTTTGCAAAGGGAAAATACATAATCCATTCTAAAAAAAAACATTAATACTTTTTATCTCTTTCTTACAGAAGACGTTGATGGTCTCTGGAGCATTTCACTACAAATGAAAATGAGAAAAGAGAATAAAGGTTTAACTTAATAAAATTTTCCCTGCAAGAGGAAGTTTCTTTTGAAAATTCGTGGCAACACAGTTTTGAAAACTGTTTAACAACTTGGATTCCCCTATGTGCAATTTCCACAGGAATGAAATTGGAAGTAAACGCCTTTTCATTGTTATTTTCCTTTCCTGATTAAAAAGAAACAAGATCTTTCGATTCCGCGAGATATTTTGGCAGTCTTAAATGACTTTTTACGAAAGCCCTTCGTTTTGAACTGTATTTGTTTCGCCTTGGTTGTTATTGTAACGATATATGTCAACACAGAACCAATGAATGTAATTGAGTTTACATCTAAGCCCAGCTGCTTCGACTTAAGAATTTCAGGGAATGTGTACAAATTGTGAAATTGTTTCAAATGTACAATTTCTTCGAAAGCTTGGTAAGAAATAAGAATCGATTTGGGAAAAATTTACTAAAAAAATTAATGAAACTTACATAAATAGCTCTATTCGTCCTTCATCTGTTAAAAATATATTTTTAATGGAATACCATCTGATTATTGCCATAGTCTTGAAGCTAAAATAGCATAGGGAAAAATAATCAGAAAACCAGCTCAGTGTTATCTATAAAGAAAAACGAACCAAATAAATTGTTTCCTAAATAAAATCTTAAGCAACTATTCAAATATAATAATTTTCAACATCCGTTTTATTTTATGTCGAATAAAGCAATACTATCAAAGTTAACATATTGTTTATGTAACACAGTTTATTGCAAACGATTTTTTAAATTTATTCCTATTATATTATTTTATCCCTTGGAAGCAAACGATTTTTTAATTTTTTTCTTATATTATTTTATTGCTTCGTAGCAAACGATTTATATCTTTGATTTATTCCAAGCAAGTTTACAAAACTGTGAATGAATTTAAAAATAATAATAAATCTATTTTTGTGTCTTAATAGAAAATGTTTTTGGTATTCGTAAAGTTAATAGTAGCAGTTTTTTATCAACAATTACAGTTGTGACAGACAATAAAATGTAAGGAAATTCTTTTTCTAATTTCTATTCTAATTTCTTTCATACTTTTTTATTCCGATTGTGCATTAATTGACCTTTGATATAAAGTTCGGCAATTTAAGGTAAGAAGACTAACCGAAAATATCAATTTGAAATTTCATTTAAAATAAATACCATTTACTAGTATTTAACAATTGAAGTATTTATTTTGAACATTTTAATTATTTTTAAATTTTAATTTCAAATCTTTTCATGTGAGTGTTATATCATACTAAATGCCAACAAATGCTGTAAATAAAATATTTTGCTGCATTATTATTAGAATAAAGGCTAATTATTAAATTCATTACATTCAGCAAATTTGCTATAGTAAAAAAAACTTTTTACTTCTTTTTGAAAATTACTTCATCACTATTCAGAACTTTTCAATTGCAATTGAATTCCAAACATATGCAATGAAATAATAAACATTTCCAATATATATATATATTAATCAAAACCTCTTGTCAAAAAATTGTCTCTATTAAGGTTTTCAAGAATTTTGAAAATTATTAACTGCAACATTTTAGCATATAGTGAATAACAACCTCTGTTTCCATACAGTCCTTTCTTCTTTCATTTAAGTTCATTGATAATCCATAAATTGCACTTTTTCTAGCATGTAAACTCAGTTTTTAAATAATTAAAATTTTAATTAATTTATTATTAATTAATGAATTTTTTAAAAGTCTTGACTTCTGAAAAATTAAGGATTCATATTTTTTTTCAAGCAATAAATTTGATTGCAGAATCATTCATAATCAAGCAAAATCATTTAAAATTGTTGTTTTTCAATGATTATAAAACATTTGTATACTCAATGATCAAAATAAAAAAAATACTTTGACAAATCTCTGTATTTTTAGTCAAGTTGAAACATTATAGAAAAATCCAGTTACCTCTTTTAAAGATTCTTCATTAAAGCTGCATTCAAATTAAATTCTAAAATCAATTCACATTCAAATTTCTCGTCAAATTCAGATTTAGAATTCTCATAGAGATAATTTTAATTAAAAATCAACTATCTTGAGGGTTTTCTGTTTGATTACGATTGAAATTTTTATACTATTTTTAAATTAATTGGGTTAAAAATATGTGTGCCTTTTACTAAAATACTTAATTAAATTTTATATAATGATTGTGAATACTGAAGTTTCATAATTAATTATAATAATTATATATTTTCACTATTCATATTTTATTCTTTGAATGGTAACGTTTTTTTTTCTGTATGGCAATGTTGTTTGAATTCTAAAATGATGTGTTCTTTTTTAATGTAATAATAATAAGCGTCGTTATTAAAAAGGTTGAAATCACAAGACCATACTGTGGCCATTTTCATTTATTTTAATCTAGCTCAAAACAACAATTTTGGATGATGGTATCATCAAGTATTCATTAAGCATTACATAACTATGATAATTGTGTAAATGAGAATAATGATACATTCTTTCATAATATGCAATGAAGTTTAAAAAATTTGCATAAATCTCTCATTATGTTGTAAATTATACATAGCATACATGGAAAAAGAAAAAGATTAAATGTCTTTAACTTGATTTAATTTAAATGATACTTCCAGATACCATCTGGATCCAAGCAGAAATCTGTCGAGCTTATTACCAATTGATTATGATTGAAGACGTGAAACATTCCAAGCTATTTATTAAATTTGAAATTATCGTACGAGAAGATTGATGAAGTTAATTGACATTTTAACTCATTACAAAGTTCCTTGCTTAACGGTCAAGTGTAACTGATGTGATTGGGTAATTTTGATTTGCCAATTTAAATTTGTATGATCAATGGTCGATGCTGAAGGCACTTTTTAGTACATTATATTCTTTGAAATAATTCATTATTTGTGCCCTTGTAGCCTATTTCAATTGAATCAGTTCATAATACCGTACTCAGTAACATAATTATGCGAATTTTCGGCGCATATTTGTAAAATCGTTTTTATTATGTTTAATTAAGCACTCATGACCGTGGCGATCTGGTGGTTTCGGTCTTGGCTCTGAAACTAAAAGACTTCCCGCTCAAGAGCTGATTCCAACTAAAAACTGCCATATGTAAAGGCCCGGTACATATTAAGTCCGGTGAGGCTAAATTTGTCCTGCTGGTATTGTGTGGAAACTTGAAGAAGTTGACTGCTAGCTTAGATGACGAGACAATCGATTCAAAATTATGCACGAAAATAGCTTTAGTATTCATATAAAATAAGAATTTAATAAAGCTAAAGTTAATTGTGGTTAGTCACTCCCTTTATTATCTCATATATATAGAGAGAGAGGAAGTATAGCAATCGTCAGAAAAATTGGCAATCGAGATATTTGACAAATCTGCAAGTTACCCCTGAGTTAGAAAAATATATTTCCGGTAAATGTCTCCTTGTCTGACTTGACAAAGATAACACAAAAAGGCTTTGAGATATATGAGTGAAATTTGGTATACTCTCTTTGTACCAAATTTGAAGATTTCTATCATATTTTGTGTAAAATCTGTTCAGAGGAAGTTCGTTTCTTCCGGCCTTTCGAATATACGATAACATGATACTTATAAAGAAAAGTGAACTAGGTAAATGAAATTCGGTACACATATTTAGCCGCCATTGTTTAGCTACCTGTCAAACTTTAAGCTAAATACAACAAATGGATGACTGTCTGCTGGTCTGCACTTTCAGAAGCCTATAAGTGTAATAATTTTTTTTTAAAAACAATTATTTAAGTATATCAAAATTGGTATGGAATTTTGTGACTACAGATGCAGTTTTATGTTAAATCCCTGTTTCCGTCAGTTAAAAAAAATTCTTCTAAAACTCAGATTCAATTTTAGGATATTATTAATCTCATTTCAAGAGTTAATGTCAAATAACTCGCCAAGGATGACATGATAGATTCAGTGAAAATGATAAATCCACTACAAAAGTTAATATTTCATATCTACTGTATGCCACTGTTATATAAAGGTTTCTACATTAGAGAATATTTGAAAAAAATTTGGGAAGACTGCTCACTCTGGTTTCTGATGCAAAAGATTAAGTATATTCTATAATCAGTTTAGTTTGAAGCAAATTTAGTTAGCATGTTTGAATATATTATTGTTTCTTGATTTTTAATTATGTGAATTTTGCTATGTAAATCAAAAAAACTCTTTATTTTTCATATTTATAGAAAATTCAATTGCATACAAGAGTTTATATTGTGGCAGAATATAGATATTTGAATGTCATCTTTGAATATTTCTGGTTTAAAAGATCTTCAGACAGTGAGTTAATATTTTTTTTCACTGAGCAAAAATGCTTAAGAATTTTTTTGATCAGAAAATGTTGAAAATGTATTGCTAGCTTATAAACATTCTTTATATTTCAATAACCATTTCTTTTCTTTCTGCTAAAAATTTTATTTTTCATTTTTAATACAAATTATAGCATAGATTTCGGATTTTATTGCATATAAACTTATTTGTAAATCATTAATCGAAATTTCATTCATCATATTTCTGTATCAATTGTTTGAAAAGAATATTGTAAAAGCAATAATTTTCAAATCATAACAATCTCCATTCTTCCAAGATTAAAACTTAATGAATATTTTCACAAAATATCAAAAAAAAAAAAAGAAAGAATCCTTCATAATACTGAGAAATATTAATTTTTAAATAAATATATTTATTTCCCTTAAATACTTATGCATTTATTCTTAATTTTCAGAATTGCTTTATGTAATATTAGATTTTAAATCCAATGTAATCTTTAGGATTTTCTAAATGAGTTCCTTGTCACTTTCCATATCATTTCAACCAAATAAACTTCAAATGAAAAAAAAAAATGTCTTCCTCCAAGCTCCTTGGCGAGCTCTTTAGAAAAACTTCCTTTAATAAACTGACAGAAATGCTAAGAATTAAACCTGGCAATGCGATCAATAAAAACTTCTTAACACGCTTTCAAATCATCCTTTTCCTAACTGAGCGACTTCCCCCGTTTAGAGCTTCACCTCTTCTGATGGTGAGTTCACGCCGACGACTTGCCGGATCACCTCCCCCAAACCTGCGGTTGTCTCAGGTACGCATGTGCTGGAGGTGAATCCACCCCCACCCCTTAAACAACCCCGAACCGACTTCCGAAACAAAACTAGAACGTGCAATAACTCTCTGGGTCAGTGGTCACACAGGAAGAAGGCTCCAGTCTGACTTGCGGAAAAAGAAGATAAAGAATTTTTTTAAATCGTTTGCTCATTTTTTAATGAATTTGATTTTATCGTTTGGTATTGAAATAGTAGAATGTGAAATTTCTAATATTGAGTTCTAATTAAAAAACACTATTCAGAAGAATTGTTTTTCTGTGAGCAGCATAATTATGGTGAGCATTTTTTTTTTCATTTTCTCTCTAAATTACTTTATTGAATTACCTGAAATGCTAGATAGAAAACATGTATACGAATATTCATTTTGCATAAAATATTATATGTATGACAATATGGAAAATTTCTTTTAGAAGTTAACATTAAATGAAATGTTAGAAACCAAATCTTTTATAAACCATATCCTAATAAATGTCAGATATCCAGTTCTTATTATTTGTAATTAAAAAATCTGAATATTTTTCTAACCTAAAAATTAAAATAATAGTAATAATATTTAGACTAATTATTAATGTTACTGACTATAAAGTAATTTTTAATAGTATTTAACTGTGAAAATAATGTATAAAAACAATAATAAAAAGCCATATACTTTTTAAAATTTTTTATTGCCTCTTATTGGAATTACCCAACACTGACTTAATTATATATAAAATATAAAATAATAATTTTTAAGTTTTTTTAAATATTTGTCTAAGAATTTCTAGTTATTTGGAAATAATAATTAAAATTTTTAATTTATCTACTTTTTTGAATGAGAAATCTGTGTTCGAGTTGATAAAATATTTCAACTAATTATTGGTATATATATTTATTTATTGTATATATATTTTGAACATAATCTTTTAAATACTCTTGTTTCACATATAATTTTATTTTCGATATAAATTTTTAATATAATTTTGTTTTCTGATTTTTAACTTTGATTCTTTAAAAGAAATTAATCCGTAAAGCTTAAAAAACAATATTAAAATAGTTTGTAGAAATTATGTTATCATGAAAACTTTGTTTTATTTGTGTAAATATAAAGATGATCAACTTTAGAACGAAATTGCATAGAGAATATAGGCTTGTTCCGTTTGCCTTCGAGGTAGTGAATCATTGGGAAAAAGTGAACAGGGTTTTCGAGAGAAATACTAACTGAAACTTTGACGAATATCATCAAGGAGACTTCGGTTTGAATAATTAGGACAAATCCTCCGACTCATCATAAAAAATTTGTCTTATGTCCGTGCTATATTTTAATGAATGAGAATATTTTGGGATAACCTAAATTCGAAAATTGCGAACAATTGCTACGAAATATATTTTAAAGCTTTGGTGACTTTTGTATATATTCTCTTGGAGTAATAATAAGAATAACTAAATGGGGCAATTTTAATTAAAACAAGTACTATAAAAATTTAAATTCAATTCCTACGTAGATGAACAAAAAATTTTTATTTTAGTTACTTCTTATTAAATAATTATCAAAAAATTATTGTTTTTCGCAAGAATTGAACTCGAATTCTTCACCTTCACTTGAAAAATGCTGAAATTTCTGCATTTTACAGATTGAGACACTGTCTGGTGATTTCAATTTTCCTTAAAAATTTCTAAAACCCTATTTTAAGTATTAAAAATTAAATTAATGAAATAATACTTGAAGAAAAAATTCTATTAGCATCAAGTGTTATCCACTACAAGTTAAAAAAATGTATTTGAACTTGAGTGGATGAATAAAAAGTATTCTATTATCGATTGAAAATTTGAATATATGAATTGAATTTGAATCTATAAATATATGTATATACGGAGAGTGTGAAATAATAGTAGGAATTGAAAAAAAGAGAAGTTTAAAAGAATATTTCAAAAGGAAAGTTCAAAGGAAGTTCAAATGGAAAGAATGTAAAAATATCAGGTCAGGTTGTTTACACCTATACTGGATAATTGTTGCTGCAATCTTCAATATTAATCTTCCACAATAAAAGAAAAGAAAATCTATGAATTAAACGAATAATTTGATTTTTATTTTATTGGACTTCATGCAGATTATTACGTACATTTTAATATACAATTATATTTTGATTTGTAGAAAATTATCCCCTTATTTCATGTATTAATATTATTTTAAATTTTAATGTAACATATTATTCCTGAGTTTCATCGTTTGACTTGCATATTGATTACTATTTAGAATTGGGTGGATTGATTGAATTTTGTTAATGATATGCATTTCAGACAACTTCATTGCAATTAGAATGACAAATATGTTTCCTCATTACATTATTGAAATTTAATTTTATTTCCACCTTAAAAATTAGAGCCAATTTGATAAAAAAAAAAGCTATATCAGTGTCATAAAATTATCTTAAAATTTCTGGAATTCATTGGAAATAAAATGAGTGTTAAGAAGTGTAATTAATACAAACTAATCACTGAGGAAATTCACTTTTTAAAAAGAAATAAAAAAGCAATTTATATTTCAAACTTTTCGTTTTTGGTATTATTATTAATAATAAGTAAATAAAAATGTCTTTATATTCCATATAAATGCAACGATACATTTCATAATCTTTTTTTTATTTTTTGGTTAAGAGAATAAAAGAGATCACTTCAGAATGATCTAATAAATATTATATCAATAAAATAAAATCGTTGTGAAAATTGAATTGTATCAAGAATATATAATGCAATGATTTATCTCTATGCCGCAGTCTGAAATTCAGGTACAAAAAAAAGTGCCAAAATGGTTTGGGAATTTTGGGGTGGCTAAAAAAAACTTTCTCCCCATTCCATCATCATTTGTAGTAGATTCCCACCTCGCATTCCGCCGAGTCCACTTTTTCTCCATTCATCCTTTCCAACTCGTAAATCCTTTCTTCCTTCCCGATTTCTTTCGAACCCCCAAAAAATTCTTTCTCACCAACTTTCTGGAGTTTAAATTCAGTTTTTAAATTGAGTTGTTGGATTAGGAAAAAAAAGTTTTGTGGCAGGTTTTTAAGAAATCTATTGAAAAAATGTTAACATCAGTTTGCCATATTGGTAATTACATTTTCAATCTTTAAAAGCAACGTAAGCCAGAAAATTACATGTTTTTGGTTTCATCACAAAGAAAAGAAACGAGAAATTTTACAAAATGCTGAAAGAATATTTTCTGTGAGATTCAAGGCTTTCTAAAGAGTTACAAATATATGAAGGCAAAATCTTTTAACTGCAAATTCACATTGATTAGATTGTATATATTTGTTTTATATTTTAGTTAAGATGCAAGGGATAAATACAATGCCGATAGTTAACAATACCATTCTTTTTTTATAATTTACGATTTTCTTCGCAATTTTAAGGATTAAAACAAGGAAAAATAAGTTATCGAGATTTTATTTCTCGTTGGTTACACCAAATTGAAACGAGAAAGCTTTTATTTCAATACATTAACTACATAAACATTTTGTTTGAACATATGTGGTAATTAATCCAGACAGAACCTCTTAGTTTTGAAAACTAAGATCGGATAAGGGAAAATAACACCTTATCTGGTAATCTATCTAACTTCCAAAACCGCATCAAAGTGAAATAATTTAACCCATAACAGTAATTTAAACATTCTTTGGATAATACATATGCAAGAGCTATGATGCAGATATTCTTCCGAACCTTCAATTTTTCTACACAGAAGCCAAAATCTAATACAATAATGTTAGAATTCCAGTGTTTAAATATTTAATATAACATTGAAGACGTTTCATATTTCGGGTAAACATTGTAACCTGTTGTTGAAATTAGGCAAAAAAAGTCCTAAAATTTTTTGAAAAAATTAGAATCTCTAGGAAAATTTCCCCCAATTGTTAAATTTGCATCATTAAGGTATCCGACTACGTTGAAAACACTGGTATTCGACCACATTGACGATTTTTTAAAGAAAATGTTATTTCTTGTAATTCAGACTTTTCTCTTTCCAAAACAGTTTGTTTTTTATTAGAAAAGGAAGGTCTAACCTATTATCCAGAGAAATTTTAAGCAAAATTTATTTTTCAGCTAAAATTTCTCTTTAACTTTAATTTTAATTTTCATAAAAATTATCTACCATTAACATGATATCCCAAAAACTAAAAGAGATATTTACATAAAAATTTCAGCGTGTGTTTTAAATTATATAGGCAATGAAATGAACAAAAAGTTTTATTGTTGATGAAATACTTTTTCTGTTATAGGTGTTTTTAGAAAAATTAAGTTGCGAATTTATGGAAAAAAATTTATATATATGTATGTTTTTACCCGTAACTTTTTTGCATCTCAAAATGTTTCTTAGATTTTGGTTCATTTCATTCATCCTTATATTCTATAACTTGTGTACAAAGAAAAATAGGATTGTTGCATTACAAATTTGTGTAGAATGTTAACAGTTTTGGTTAAATTTCACTAAAATTTACCACAAATTTTCTTATTTCTCAAAATATATTATATTCTCAAATATTTCTTTTTTGTATTTATAGTGATTATAATTGAAAATGTATCTGAAACCAAAAATAATTTTTTTAAATCAAATTTCTCAAAATTTTTCCTTCGAACGTAGTCGGTTACCTTAAGAAGCTAATTTATTATCTTTTCAAATGATGTAAAATTTATTTTTGTTCAATAATAATTTCAGAAAGTTATAAAGGGAAAACTTGAAATTTCTGCTTAATTTTTAATTAATTAAAACTATAATTTATAAAAATAGCTCCAAAGTTTACAATCCTCTCCTTCAAATGGAACCATAAACTAAACAATATCTCTTTATTAGAGAAAACAGATGCATACGCACACCCATACTCATTCTACATTAGTAGTAAAGATTAGGTACATGTTAATTTTGCTCTTGTGATATGAGAACTCGAGCAAGAGAAAATTACTTGGACTCCATACATTTTTTCTGTCAATTCTCGTTATTTTTATTACTGAATAAATGGCACGATATCTCTCTTTGTTACAAGCACGCATGTGGAAAAATTAACTCTCAGATAATATTTGTTGGTATTTAAAATACAAGCAAATTCCTTTAATGCGAACAAATGGTAATATCGTCATTTGAAGATGACTTAGGAATTTAGTTAATTAATCAATCAAATAGCTCGAGTGCTAAATATAATTGTTTGATTTTTAGAGAAATCATAATAAACTTAGTCTAGAATAGTTCGCATTCTTACTGAAAACAAAGATATAGCCGAAATTTCTTCATAATTAACATACATATTCTAAGCGAACTATAAACACTATGAAAAGGACAACTGATGAAAATAAGCAATAATTTTAACACTATTTTTTCAGAAAGGTATTTAAAGTATCAAAAAACATCAAATGTCAAAAATCAATTAAAATATTAATACCCTAAAAGTAATGAATATTAAATATCAAAATTATTTAAAATTCCTTCCTTTTTGAGTAAATTTGGAGATAAAAATAAATCTAACATTCATTATAATATAATTTTTACAATATTACAATGTTAATTTTTACAAAGAAATAAATTCAATTTAAACATAACTAAGAAATATATTTTTTAAATTTAATATTATATCCAAAGGAATTTTTCAAATTAGAAAGGGCATGTGTAGAAAAAGTCCTTGAAATACCCACAATATAAAATGTATTTAAAAATATAAGCAATATAAACTTTCTATTTTTCGAAAATTAATTTATGTTTGTTTTGAGCAACATTTCAAATTATTTATACCAGTGGGTGACCGAGCTCCGCTCGGAGAAAAAAGGTATCGAAGCTAACTCGAAGATTTAAATTTTCAATTGTGATTTATCAAAACAATACATGCCATAAGAAAATTTGTGAAACCATTGGTGAAAAGATAACCGGTCAAAGTGCACCATTGTAAACTATTCTAAACAAAGTTAGAGTTTGGAAAGGGAACTATTCTATACAAAGATAAAATAAAGGTAAAGATTGAAGTGTGTTGAAGTTCAATATTTTTGACAAATTTATTTAGAAAAACCAAAAATATATACATACATAAGAAACATATCATAAACCTATAACAGCATAAACATAAAACTTTATTAGTTCGCCATATTGGCTATAGATGGCAGCACGTTACCGCTTGAAAATTTAAGTAGCCATTATGGAGAACTAATAAAGTTTGAAAATATCCTATCTGTAACTCCGAACTGCTCGACCGTAGCGCTTCAAAACCGGCGCCAATCGATTCCTCGTGGCCAAAAACCCCAGACCTCCAAGTTTACCGGAGTTTATTAATTCTGGGGCGATTTTCGACTTGGCAACCATTCCTCGTATTATAGTATTAGATAGATTTATTTTTTCTTTTTAGCCGTTCATAGCAAAATTCTTGACAATCTTGAGGGCTATTTTCCACATAAAAATGTTAAGTATTTTAAAAAGGTCTTTATTTTTAATTTGAATTTGATTGACCCTAATGACAATATCTTAATTATAGAGCCACTGATTTGCAATTATAAATAACATTAGTGCAAACATAAATTGAGAAAAGAATGCAAATTTTTAAATTCAACAAATAATATACCAAATAAATATTTCCAAAATGGATTCCTTCTTATTTTTAAAAAAAGAATCTCATTTTTATTCCGATATTGATAGCTTCAAAAAAGTTCAGAAAAAAATTTAAAGCTGCAAAGCAAATATATCTTTATTTCAAACTAAATTCTTTCAGAAACCATGAGAAAGTAATAGGCTGTTTGAAAATTCAAAATACAATGAGAAAGTTTTTGTTGAAAGCTGAAGTTTTACTCTTTCTTGTGTCCTTAGAGAAAGGAAATACGAGTTTTGACAATTAATCAATCGCTGAAAGTGGGATAAAACGAAAAGTCACTTTATAAACATGAGTTTTCAGGCATCAATATTGTTATTATGCTAATTCTTTCGTTTTCCGAGCCGCCGAGAAAGAAATTTGCCCTAGGGTTTCGATTTAAAATCTAGTTTTTTTATTTTTCATGTTTTAACATTCATAAGATGCGTTAGTTTCGATATGTTAAAACGAGAAAGTGAGATGATATAGCACTTCTAATGTCGCTTTATTTTCTACATTTGTATTTGCTTGAAATAGTTATTATGATATCAATAGGTATTCTTTTTATCTTTATATCTTTATGTTATGATTTCTTTTTATAATCCTAGATAATTAAAAGAAAATGTTTTTTCATTGAAAATAATAGGGTTCAATTTTTTTTAATCATTAAGTTTTGCTGCATTTTTTTATTAATAAATTTTATTGCATTTCCATTAAAGATCGGAAATAATGTGTTAATTTTATTATTCAACCTTTTCTTATTAAATTATCAAATTTAAAATAATTAAATTTTATTTCACTGATAATGTCTAATAATTTATCTTGCTACAGAATGTAAAGGCTGCCTGATAATAACGCCTTTGCTTAGTAGTTGAATGTTTACAAATTCAAAACATGATTTCGTGAACCATCCGATATAAATAATGTTTTACTATACATCAAATCTTATTTCTATTGTCCACCATCTTCCAATTGATATTGTAAAAAATGAGAGTACCAAATAAATTGTCATCCTCATCATCTAATCAAAATTCAAAATAACGAGATTTTTTTCAAAATAGACTTACTCATGCAATAAACGAATTTTCAACTAACCAAGCAAAAATTATAGCACTACACTGCATTTTTAGTACTATTATAGTACTCAAAATTATAGTTCTACAAGTAGTTGTGGATATTTAAAAATTTATTTTGAAATTTTATTTCTTTCGTCTCAATTTTGGTTAGTTTTTATTGATTTTAAACTATCAACTTTTGAATGGATGAGGGATTTTCCTTCTTTTAGGGGGTTTTATATCAGTTTTATGAGTCTAAAGAGAGTATTTTTAAATTTACAGTATTCTAAAAAATCATTTCACAAAAATTGGTATCGTAAATTGGTATCGAACAATTCCAAGGTAATGAATTTATGAAATATTTTGCAAATAAAAAATAATTTTGACAAAATTTTAAATAGAAAAAAAATCTATCAGAAATATATGTTTTAGAAGTTTTTTATTAAAAAAAGTTCTGCCATCAAACATCTACTCAAATTTAAAAATTCGCTTCGGATCAAAGAATAAAACTCGGGTAAGATCAAAAAAGATGTTCAGGGGAAGAAGTAGCAAGAATTTTCTTTCTTAAACTTTTGAAACTCATATCTTCTTAAGGAAAAAAAAGAAATGCTTGGAATTTTTTAGGATATCTTAAAAAAACTATGAGAAGCTAGCCGATTCAAGTCAGAATATATACATTGCAGTTTCTGCTCTTCGAAATTGAGAAAAATATATAATGCTTGACAAAATACAGTGTTCAAAATAGTAAAATGTAGGTAGAAATTTCAGCATTTTTTTCATATATATCTGAGACTTCAAATGAATGTTCTTCTAAACATTTCGTAAATATCCAGAACATTATTAATTATAACATTATAGTTATTCTTTTTGATTAGAAATATATGAAATTTTCGTATGTGTAAAACCATATATTTCAGATTTTGAAGACAGAATTGAAATTTAACGACAGGATTTTATTCTTATCACGTAGAAATATTTGTCTACGGCTGAAAATTCCTTTAAAAACTCTTGGCAAATGTTTTCAGAAGTTTGACCTTTATCTCAATTCATTTATGGTTATGGAAATTGCTAATAAATAAGGAATTGTTTTTAAAAGTATAGTATTATCAGATCAAATGCATAGTATTATTTAGTCATTTTCGTTGCTGTTCTGAAAGTTTGCTATCAAGCCTATGCCAAATGTTTACTATCTATTTGATAGGCTTTGATTCATTTTATCCAAAGTTTCATTCTTCATTTAACCATTTTATCCAAAGTTTCATTCTTCATTTAACCATTTTATCCAAAGTTTCATTCTTCATTTAACCATTTTCACCAAGGCTCCATTTCCATTTACTTATTATCAATATATTGTAAAATACATTATAAATTCAACTTTATTATCTAATATGATATAATTCTTAGAGTAAGCAATCCATATTTTATATTTTATTCTGTAACTATATATAGTCTGCAAATCCAATTTCCAAATAAAATACATATTTTATAAATAAAATAAATCAGAAACTGAACTCGTTATATCATTAATAATAAATGTATAGATATTTTGGATAGAAAAAGATACAATAACAGCTTAATGTTGAACTGAATGCTTTGAAAAATCTTTATTACAATACTAGGGGCTTTATCAGTTCAAAGAATGGCTGTTCGCCGACGAAAGCGATTCTTTTATAATGGGAAAATATTAAAGCTATAAATTTTGGGGAAAAGACAGTCACCGTAACCGTTTCCTTTGAGAATATTTTAATACAGCAATTCTTTTTAATACTCTTTGAAACATTAAATTAGATGGCTTCTTAAAAAAATCAAAAGGAAATTTTAAATAAAGATTATCTTTTACTGTCATCATTCGAGTCACAGGGGAAGAATATTTTATTTGATTCAATGGGGTGATAACAAAAGGAAGGAAATAACTTAGCTTTAAAATAAAAAAGAATCTATGGTTTTTCAGTAATTTCTGTAATGTTTATGATAGCTGCAGTGAATAAAGTAGTACAAATCCAATAGAAAAAAAGTAAACTGTGTAAGAAACTGAAAATTTGTTAATTATTCGTGGTTTTTTTCAAATGCTATTTCTGTATTCACTCTTTTTGATTTAAAATAATTAAACTTGTATTTACAAAATTATTAAGTGTTTTTAAATATATACGGAGATATTTATAAAATCGTGATATATATTTATGTTCTTTTTACACTTTGTGTGTTCGTCTATTTGAAGTCTATTAAACGCAATTCAAAAACACGAATGTAATTGAGTTAGTTCACAGCAGAATTTTAAAAAAGTATATGAGTGGAAGAAAAGCGGAAATGAAAATCCTATTGTGGTGCTATGTTTAGTACAATTCCATGAATGAATAGTTTGATGGATAAATATAAATTCTTTCAAAAAATTTCAAAATAGATTTTTTATTAAATTGCAATAAAAAATATTTTGAAATTTAAGGAAAATCTATGCGGAAAGGAAATTGATTTTATCGGAAAAGTATTTTTTTCAGTCATAAGATCTTTTTTGTGAAGGAATTGTTGACTTTTGTGATGGAAAGACTTGAATACCTATCTACAGTTTTATGCTCGATTAAACTTTCTGTTCCTAGTTCTTATTTTCTTTTATACTATCTTTCTTCCAAATGAAAGAACTCATTGATGACACAGCAGGCACTATCAAGAGCGTTTTTTAATTTTTTTGCCTTTATTAATACGCTAAGCGAAGCGAAAAATTCAAAATAACTGCAAAAAAAAAATCCAATATAGCAGTCTCAAATTCGTATGATGGTTTGCTACATTTTATTGTTGGCATATGACGATCAATAATTGGAGCAGTTTCTTTGCCATTTGTGTTAGAGTTTTGAGTGCATGAATTTCGGACATTCTTCTTTTAATTTCAAATTCTCCGCAGGTAGAAACTTTGACAATCACCAAATCATTTTATTATTTCATAAAATAATAATATGATAGAAAATGCATTTGTGTTGCTGAGTGCCACATTTAAAGTAACTTTATATTTAAAGATCAACTATAACACTGGACGTTCTGGTATAAATTTCTTGGAGAACTATTAAATACTGGTGACTTTTGGCTGTACGATTTTATGAAAATGCTTGACAAATTTCTTATTTTATTTCTTTGCATCAAAATCCATATGATAACAATTTTAGCAATCATCCAAAAGTATAACAACAAGTACACTGCTATCTAAGATTAATTCTGCAGATAATAATTTATGTTTCATTTGTTTATTAAGTTCATGTTTCTTATGTATATTTCTTACACTTACTTAGAAATTTGTAAATTCGACAGTATATAATCACATATTCAATGTAATTCAAATATGGAAACTTTGTGTCGAATTAGTTACGATTTTGCATGACAATGTGGTACAAAAACTTTAACAGGATTCTAATTTAAGTGTCATTAAATGCATTAAACTTTCCTATTCTCAAATTTATAATTAATTTCATTTATTTAAATAAATAATTAGAGCTATTTAGAGTTTATAAACATGTTTCTATCTGTACTTTTGACAAATCCTTTATAGCATTAAAACAAGGGTAAATTCTGCACATTGCATCGAATTATTTGTTGAGCTTTTATTTGTGTAATGCGTTCGCGATTATTTTCTTAATAATAAATCTATTTTGTAACTTTTAGTCTCATCTGTTTTAGGTCTTTGGCATTCCAGATCTTTTTCACGCCTTCACAACCACTTAATTCACTGATTATTGCATTTTTATTCTTTCGTGTTCAGCAATATAATAATATTGCATAACTGGATCTGCGGAAATTGGTATTTCATGCTCAAATACATTTAAGTTATTGTTTTTTACCAAATTATTACATAACATTTTATTTTGCTAAATAATCCTACAACATTTGTTCTATATTTTCTATTAGTTATTTATACACAATAATTTTGGCATGTTGTTTCATATATATATGGTTACAGTATTTAACGCTTCATCCTAAACCAAAAGGAATAGCTAAAACTACTTCATACTGAATCATATGTTTAGTTTTATATAGGAATATCATTTTCAAATTCTGTATTTCTGACTATTCAATCTGTTAACATTAATTTTGTATTTAATTCTTTAATGTGATAATATGTATCCATAGAAATATTATTTTCTAAGAATCTTTATTAGTAAATAGCAGATAAGTACGTTAAATGCGCTCTATTCCCATGCATTTTGATACAATTTATCATTATTTTCCAAAATGATCGCATGTTCAACATTTGCTAGATATATATTTGAATATATAATAATAATACAAAAAATATTTAAATATATATATATCAGCTTTCAAATAGAATTTAATATACTTCAAATATATAATTTTCTTCTCAAAATAACAGAATAAAAAAAGGAAAAAAGGAAGAAAGTAAGAAAAATAAAAGGAAAGGAAAAAAATTTTTGCGAATATTTGTGAAAGGAATAAGATATTACTGTTCAAAACATGGCAAAATATCTTGCTTACAAACATTAATTTATACAAGAAAAATTACTCTAAAAAACTAGTATTCTTTGGATCTTCATACTCTTGACTTTAATTGAAGTGAGTCTTGGATGAATATATACCTAAATAGCATCTTTGTCTTTTTTAGCCCGCCCTTCTAATCTAACGAGACACACTTTGGATGTTCTTTGCATTCTAATTAAATTTTGTGAGGTCCGCCTCATTAAAAAGTGTTCCATGCTTGAAAGAGATAATTACGGCAACACTCTGGTGCATAGTCTTTCAGTTTCAAAGAAACTAAATTTAAAAAAAAGTACTGACGGGCATTTTTACGTTGCTACACACTTTTTATTGGATTATTTTCGCGTTTTTATTATTGAATGCTAAGTTTAGAATTCTGTTCAAATTCAGTTATGATTTATATAAAAAGACAGAATACCAAAGATACGAATTCAGAAATGCTTTTCTGCTTTCTATTCTGCTCATGACAAACTAGGCGTTTCTACAGAAACGGACGATTAAGCGTAAGTGAAAGGGGCATGATTTAGAACTACTTTCGTTAAAAGTAGGAGACACCCTGGAAATTACTTTTACAACAAAGGAAGTTACCTCTGCGATAAAAGCACTAAAAGGAGTCCTTTTAATAAGTGCTCTTAAGATAGGAACATCATCTATTTTAATATTCTTAAAGTTAGACGATTCGAGAAGATTGCGACCATTTATACGCATTCGAATTTTAAGGACTGCAATTCTTCTTTAATGGAATTAAGGAGCAATACAAGGAAAGTTTGTTGTGGGAAATAGTTATGAGACGATTTTAATGTTTCAACTAATATTTTGATACTAGAAAATTTGATATAATAAGAAAATTCTTGTTATTTTTTTTTAATTATTCTAAAAGGTCTCACTGATTTAACCCATATGCAACCCTCAAATAAGAAAGGGAATTTTCAGACAAATGTACGCCTCAAACTTATAAACAAGCAATATGAAACTGCCTATTAATTAATTGCATATTTATAAAAAAATATTTGTGTATTTTTCTTAAACACTATCTATTTGTTTTAAACTGTTGTTTGATAGTGGAATGTAATATTTTACACTAATTGTTTTTAATGCTTGAAATTGTTTTTTCTCTCTCAAGCATTAAAAACCACTTTTGAAGAACAAGTTGTGGAATTAAAAGCCAGAGTTTTAAAATAATGTAAAGCTCTTACTACCAAGATTTAGCAGTTAATTAATACATGTGTAGTAAAAGGAGATACCTTTAATTTTTGGATGTCTTAAATATAGAAAATTCTCGACTTTTAAAAATGTATGTAAAAACGATAAAGAACTTTGGATTTACGAATAGTATATTGAAAATATGTAAATTGTTTTTAATATAAAAGTATGTATCTCTTTCTGTGTAATTTATTTGTTTGGATGTATATTACATTTGCAAGAAATTATTCTAATATACATTATATTTTTTATCTCCTTAACACATTTAGCAATTCCTTTTGTTGGATTTCTTTTTCTAATTATCGTTTTGGAAAGACCTCCTTCTCCTATGAAAGGGTTTTTCGTTTCATTAATGTAATAAATGATATATATATATATATATATATATATATATAGATAGATAGATATAAATATAGATAGATAGATAGATATATTCACAAAGGTAAAACTGAGTGTAAAGTTCAAAAATATAAGTAATGATAGATAAACTGTAACTTCCCCGTGATCTGGATATAACGGATTCGGAAAGGTTTGTTCCTTTGTGCTCCCTCTGTGAGATATGTGAATGTGCCGCCTGAAATAAAAGGGTTGTGCAAGCGAATGTGGCGCATGAAGTAGCTAACTCGTACTCTTGGTCTTCGTTGGCTCAACTGTAAACAACTCGGCGGCTTAAATTGCTGACAGATAACTGTTGAAGGGCTTGAAAAGTGCCATAAGTCTGCCAGTAAGTGCCCCAGCAACAACATATGAATTTTGTAATACAGTAAATTATTTCAAATAACACGCTAAGCTAAGTGTGTTCGTGATTTTTTTATTTCAATGACTAGTTCATATGTAGATAAAGTTGAAAAAAATATTCATATGTATAACTCGTATCGAAATATTTCTTCCGAAATTCCACAATTCAAACAAGTAATCTATTATGCAACAGATTACAAACATTTAAATTGGAATTGTAAACCGCCTTACGATTAGATACAGTTTTTAATAAAGGGCACATAATCTATGTAATGATTGTGAGCCCAAGATTGATAACTGCATTCAAATAATTCAATAAGGTTTTGTTTCACTGTGCCTCTGGATACTGTAAGAAGAGTATCCCGAATATTTCTGGCAGCTTCCACCCACGACTCGCGACCCGAGGAAGTCTAATTAAACGAAATGGCTCGCTGGGAGTCATTGAAGGGATTACTGGCGAGGATTAACTGCGACATTAATCAGAGTTTGCTTAAGGCCCTTTCCCAAATTAGAGGAGAGTCTCGTTTCACTCGGTGCCAGATAACTGCCCTTACTTTAATAACTCTTAAAATTGGGGATCTTGGCAATTAAAGAACGTGCTGTTGGAAATAGAAAGAGCCAAATGACGGAAGTGAAGAAAAGAGTCAAATATAGAATTAGTTGGATTATTATAAAAATCTACATGCAAAATTTTTCAAAAGATTAGCTAATTAAATCTGATGAAATAACACGTTTTACTTTACAACTATCATAATTGCTTGATCTTGTTTACGTAAACATAGTGAAGATACTATCAACCAGTTAATAGATAGTATTAATTGGAGAAAGCATAGTAATCGAAAGAAATCGAAAAATTCGAGCTTGAAAGTTTGACAAATATCCACAATTTAGGCCTCCATGAGTTCGAAAACACAGTTTTGGGGAAATCTCTGTCTGTCTGTGTCAAAGATAACTCAAAAAGCGGTTTGCGCAAGTAAGCTCTTGTTATACGATCTTTACACTAAATTTGCTGATTTCTATCAAATTTTGAATAAAATTGGTTTCGAGTTCATTCGTCTTAAACATAAATTAACACGGTAGCTATAACTAGATAAATTAGATTTAATAGAAATCACATTTGTAGGTTTAGTACAAATCACAGATTTAATACCTAAATTGAAGACAGCTGTCAAAGTTTGACCCAAAACTAATAACGGGTTGATTGAATGTTGATCGTCATTTTCAGAAATACTCTAATGTGATAATTCAGAAACGTAGTGACTTAAATATATCAAATGAGGTATGAGATTTTATGACAACAGCGGATTTTTGTTTTAAATATTAATTGATTAATATTTGTTTTTAATCAATTTGGAAAACGTGTCTAAAGTCAAATTCAATTTTCGGATACTATTAAGCACTTACTATGGATTATTCACCAAAACGTCAACGAGGATGATAGGATAGATTCTATAAAAATAATAAATTCAAGTCAAAAGCTAATATTTTGTAACTTTTGTATTAGTGTCAAGCATGACGTTTTCAGGTATTACAAGAATTTTAAAAAGGATGCGAAAAGGTTTCAGAGAGACAATTTTCGATAGTTTATCAAAAAGTTATCGAAGTTATGAAACAGAACATTGGGTATAAATGGTTATGATTGGGATATAATGATAATAATCGAAGTATAAATGGTAATGGTTTTTTCGTTGAGGTATTATTAGATATTGTTTTGTTTAAAAATTGGTCAAATTTTACAAAAGGACTTTTTCAATTAAAAGTAAAATAATTTTCTTTTATTTAATAATACAACATACTACCTTTTATTTAATAATGCAGCCTTTCTTACCTAGATAGGTACATATAAAATTTCATAAGGGTAAAAAAGGGTGAAATTAAATGTTAAAATTTGCAAATAATTTTTATTATTGAAGAAAAAATTTATTTTCAAAGTTGATATGTTGAAGGTAAATGTGGATTAATTAAATCTAAATGGTTCATGAAAGCTATAGACATAATTAATATGAAAACCGAGAACAAAAAAAAGGGGGGGGATATATTAATATAAATTATGAAAATTTAGATTTTTGCTATTTTTTCGCATGAATTGCTTTGCTTCAGGCAATTCATTTTCTTTGAAACATAATAAATTTATTTCTTTTATATCAGTTTCAATAAAAACATCAATTCTCATTCAGATATTCAAATTTTGGAAAAAGCAGAAGGAGAAATTCATAATATATGTTTTGAATAACTAGAAACTAAAACATAATGATAGAAGCCACATAAAACAATGATTGTGCTAGTTTTAGAATTTTTATTGAACAAAAATATCTTTTCGATTAAAATTATATTTTAAGGCAATGGTAAATAGTGTTAGTGATAAATAGCTTTTGAAAACACATGTATTTGAGCTTGTCTAATTCCCAGCTTATTAAATCATATTATAAATTGGCGAGAAGAATAGAAGGATATAAATATAAAAACTGCAAAATGAGAATTTTTATGATAAGAGTGGCTATAAAAATTTATTTTTGTACTTAAATTTTAATAATTTTTAAATAATTAATATTTTTTTAAAAATATTATAAATAAGTAACTTATTGAAATAAATATACCATAAATAAAGTTTTAGTAAAAAAATAAAAAATATTTAGATTTAAAAATAAACTAAGGCCCTTTTTATTTTTAAAAAAAGAGAGTGGTTTTTATTTCCTAAGCCAGAGGGACTTCACAAAACTTTTTCGCCTACTCTCTGATAAAAATATCATTCCTTCTTCACATCAATACAAAACTACAGAAATTGGGCAAGGCTCTGAACTCAAATTTTTATTTTCACATATTATAATTACACGCGTAGTAGAATACACATGGAAGAAAACAGACACGACCGCATTAATGGCACAATTAGCTAGCAATAATTACAAAATGCTGATTTTTAACTATGAAAGAAATTTGGTGAGAATCTAGAGTATTTGTAGTGGATTGGACTGAGTGGGAATGCTACGTAAGAATTCGTAATCGCGTAACATAACCATTCGACAAAAGCGATCATTAGTTTCTAGTAACTGTTTCTGACTTATTATGATATCCCCACAATACTCCCCCACCAGCGAGTCTGTGGAGAGACGAACGATTTATAACGCAAGCGTTATGGCGAGCGTCTGAGAGTTGTTTCTACTGCGTAAGTTGAGTTTGACGACTTTGGTTGCTGCATCAAGTGAGTCTGACGATTTTTGGTTGTTGCCAGATGGTTTGTGGATTTTGCGTTGCTTACGTTTGTGGAGGGTAGATGGCGCCGCTTTAGCTGTTTGAAGGTTCTTCTTCCGTGGTCACCAATGTAGCGGATTGGATTGAGGGGAAATCGAAAATAACCACTTTACAAAAGTGATCATTCGTGTCTAGTGGCTGTTACTGGCTTATTAAGATATTACTTTAATCCTGGTGACTTGAACGTGATCCAAATCAGAAGGTTGCGATTAGAAGGCCAATCCAATTCGATATATATTCATTAAATATGATCATTGGAGTGTTATTGCAGGTACAAGCATCAGAAAATCAAATACGTATTTTCTTTTCATTTTTGTGGAAACAAACATTCATAGGAAACAAAATTTGACATAGAACTACAATTAAGTAACAAAATTCATTTATTTCAGTCATTGCGTTTTTAAGTTATTGCGCTTACATGCATGAGAAGAACATACTGAGAAACGGTCAACTTCTTGCCGTATTTGGATCCAAATTTCGGATGAATCTATATTTTAAATGAAAAATCCGGGAATTTTATAAATGCTGTTCACCCACCTCCTTTTTATGGTTTTATTCACTTATACTTTGACGGCCGGACAGACAGACTTCCTCTGATTGTATTTTGCACAAAATTGGATAGAAATTTACAAATTTATGACAGAGAGATCACATATTATTATTTTCTCATTTACTTAAAAAAATTTAATTATCGTTTTCCCAGATAATAAATATATAATTGCAAAAAAAGTTCTCAGTGGTTTTCGGATCCAGAGTTGTAAAAAATGTGATGGTTTGTCAAAATCTCGGATGCAAATTTTTTTATGGCAATTACATTCTTAATTTAAATAATGCTTTTTTAAAAGGAAAAAAAAAACTTCCGTGTTGATGTTTGCTACGGCACTTTTTAAAAGCTTGTTGGCAGATTTATCTTCGATTTAAACCGTGAGAGCCTTTCTTGTTTCTTTCAGTAGCGTCAAGAGTACAACGTAGTTAACTTCTTGAAACACATTCACTTAGATAACCCCTTTTTACAGTAAGCACATTCACACACCTCACAGATAGAACACAGGAGAAAAGCAACCAAACTCAAACCACGCCTCGAACCCGGAATGCCCAGATTTCAAGGAGTGCACGCTGCTTCAATGCCAGGACAGCGGCAAAGGCTGTTATTGATTTTATAATAGAATACGTTGTTGCACAAAGTGAAAAGGATACAGATGTATATAATGAACAAAATTATTTAACACGTCTTTGTTTTCAATAAAAGTCCCGAAAAAAATACAAAATATGAAACATTAGTTTTGGCTTTGAATTATTCAAATTAAAGTCGTAATTCCAGATGATATTTTACAGATTGTTATTAAAAAACTCAAAAGAGAAGAAAGAAGTTCAAAAATTAGAATTAACGCAATTCGAATTAGAAAGCTCAAATGCACTTAATAGTATGTTTAGTAGGTTCTAAATTTTCAAATACAATTAACTTATCAAAAAATTAGCCCAAATAAATTTTATTTATTTCAATAAGAAATAATAATTTTAATAATAAAATCAAAAGATTACAAGCAGCATTTTTCTTTTAAATCTCAGTTTAGTTCCCATGGTTGTTAAAGCATTTTTACCTTTTTATTTTCAACAATAAATAAGAAAAAGATTTATTGTTTACTTAGCTTCAAAAGAATTGCTTTAATGCTTCTTGAAAAATACTTCAGCTAAAACTATTATTTTTCTTCCCGGGATTTACATAAACGTTCATTATTTTTCCTTCAAATTAATAGCGAAGGAGAAAGTTTTAGCGAGTTAAAAACAACGCAACGCTATTTTTGAGTCAATTAATTTCAGAAAGAGATTTGATTTGTTTTCTCCTGTTGCTTTTTTCTCTATATTTGTCAAAAGGTTGACTTTTTATTTACTCTTAATGAATTTGTTGATTAATAACTTTTTGTATTCATTATTCATTTCGAGTCTTCATGAAATTAAAATAGACAATTAATTGTATTCTTAATTCGGTATCTTTCAAAAGAATTTTTCTTTTGGTACTTGTGAGCATCATTAACATTGTTACGCGAAAGAATGTCATCTTTTTTCTTCCCAAAGTGGAAATCTATGAATTAGTTTATTTATTATACATTAAACAGTTTACATTAAACTGTGGCATAGAGTTCAAATTTTACTGTATTCCAATTCAGGCCATAAGAGTTTAAAGTAATTTTTGACAGAAAATATTATTTATGAATCATTTGTCATGTTAAAAAGCATAATATCTAAAATTCAATCATCTATTAAAGAGAAGATTAATTTGTAAATAATTTATTATAATATAATTTACGATTTAAAGTGTATGCTTTTTTTATGTAAGAAAATTATCACAAAAAAAATTGTTCTTGGTTATAATTCAAAATTTGCCTTAAATGAATTCAGTTCCACCGCATTCTATTTTTGACACTTGTAAGCCAGTTCCTTTTCTGAGTATCTAGGAAGTCTGTCTCCACTAATTTCATTTGTTTCATTTTCCGAGTTTCAAATCTAATTTCCAAAAGGCGTTTTCCAAATCGTCTGAGTAGAAACCGCCGTGAATTTCCTTCATGAAACTTCGTAACAAGGTTTGTTTTAGGGGAAAGGTTGTTAGTCCCAAGCCCAACCTCGAGGACCAGTCGCCTGATACAATCTGCTGGTTAGGGTACCCGACTATATCCCTAGGCACTGGGTATCCATTTAGTCGTCTCGTGTGTCTTATCGTACGATCCAATGATTCTCCTCGTTTTCTGTGTATCTTTCATTCCACTGGAATTTTGTTGCTGTATTCTATTATTTCTTCCTGTCATAGCGAAATCTCTTCCACAGCTTTTTGCTGTGACACAATATGCAACTCCATACGCTCTTCAGTAGTTCTGGTTGTTATTTAATCAATTCATCGATGTCGTTATCATCCACTTATAAAACAATAATCTTGAACTAATACAATATCACATCCAATAAGGCTCCACAGCCTCTCAAATTCCAAAGAATAGCTTAGGACAATATTATCCATTTAAAAATTATTCCATGTAGATATAAGAATCTTTAAACACATGTGTTCAGCATAGATATACTAGCCAATCCTTCCCGTGATGTCATGTCTCCTCGCCCCTCGTTCTTCAAAACATCGCTCGTTAAAAGAGTCCATTTTTTAACATTTCATTTTGCTCGTTATGTGGGGTGCTTGTTAAGGACATTTGGTTGTACTCCACGCCAGATTCGTTTGTAAATTATACATCATTTGATGAATTTTGTGTTTTAAATCTTGTTTTAACGAAAAAAACCGAATATGCATTTTTAATAGAGCTTTGTGCTTTTTACCAATCAAATTTATAATATATAATGCATCAACAATTTCGAAGGCAGAATCACATATAAATACCTTTTTTTCTTGTATATTAGTATTACTATATTTACATTCAAACTGACAATATATAAAAAGGAAGTTCGGCTTTAGAATATTAGTTCGAAATTAAATAAATCATATAGCCTATTGCATGATCGTTTATGTGTGTGTGAGCCTTTATAAACAAATAATTAACTCGGTTTTGATGTATCTCTTCCAAAATTTAACAATAAAAATTCTAATGACTAGACAATATACAAAATTACCGGATTACTTTTTTGAGTTGTCATGTTTACAGATAAAAATAACTCCAAAAATGTTTCCTTTATAAAATTATAAATCAGGTGATCTGACTGCAGAGTATTATCAAAATCCGTATATTGAATTCTTAGACAATCGAAAAACTGTCTCCATTCATATTTCGGTTTCAAAAAAGTATTTTAAAAAATCTGAAATCTTACAACTCAATCGATTATTAATCATTACTAGCTCCGAAATGATGGCATAAAGCAAAAGGTATCGATTTAAGGCTCCAAATTTGCATCTCCTTTGAAATAATCTTCTCCATCTGCAATTCACATCTGCTAACAGCTTTTTTTTTCCAATAAGCAAAATATGTTTTAAAGTGTCTCTTTGAAATCCTTTGAAAAAACGTTGCAAATTTTTTTTTCTTTTTTTTTCTTCTTTTTTTTTCTGTTAATAGACATGAAACGGTGATCATGAGGAAACGATTATAATTATGGAAAAGGAAATGTCATAAGTTGCCATGTTAGGTGAATATGGGAATTACGGAGCGATATTTAAAGATGTTTAATTACGAATTCATAAATAATAACGGCAATTCCAAAAGATGTTTTACAAAGACCATATATTATTCCTCCACAGTGTTTGTTATTAGCAATCACTACATACCAGTTTTCCGATCTGATGACCATGTCGATGATAGGACAAAGTGGGATGACCTACCAAAGCATGATTTATTTTCTTTACTATCTTTATGCATTTTATTCCGTTCAAACATTCTTAGTTTTGATATGAAGTTATTTTAGAAGATTTTCGCAATATTCCAAGTATTTTTGTAGCAAGAATTGCTTAGAAAATATATTTTAACACGCATTATTAAATTACATTAAACACTTTGGGAAATGGACAAATTTAAGATTCGAACCGCGTTAAAAATAAATTTATTTTCAGATAGTAAAATAAAATTAATTCCTGACTGTTGCCAGAATTTTGCAAAAAATCGTAAAAATGCTTTGATAAAATTTTGAAGATTATATCTAGTATAGATGTATCTTGAATGAAGCACTATGAATATATTTACACCATGGTTATAAATCCGTATTTACGTAAATAATATTTACAAAGTACAAATTTTAATGTAAATATATATAGTGTTTTTCTTATAGTTATTTTACCCAAAATGTTTTTTAAAAAATCAGAAATTTCATTAAATTTAATTTTAGCTGCAACTACGAAACTTCAACACATCAACAAGCAACAATAATCAAACAACAAATCTATGATGGTGTAAAATATGTTTAATGTTTATTTTTTTCTGTAGCTTGGGATTACTTAAAACTGAGAATAACGAATCGTAGTTCAAAGTAAAAATTCCAATCGACCTAAAATTCCAATTAGAAAAAAACTGGACTCTGCTATTATTAAGCTCAATAAAAAACATAAAGTCGTGCAATTATAAAATTGGTTCTGTATCAAAAAATCTTCAATTAATCAAATTCTACGGTAGCTTCAAGTTCTGAAAAAAGTTAAGACAGTTGAAACATTAAAATGTAAATAAAAATTAGCATTTAGTTAGAAATTCTTAATGATTCAATTCAAGGAAAAATAGCAAACTTTTTCTGTCACAAAATGTTTACAATTTACAAGTGCTAATGCTATTTGCTCTTGAAAGTAAATGGCATTAACACTTGGTGAACAAATAGATTCATCTTGTGAAACAAATCAATTTTCTTTCAAAAGCCTTAACTAATTCAGAGAAGAAATAAGGTATGAAACGAATGCTGTGAATTAAAATAGATTTACTTGCTCAAACATTGCGTTTAAGTTTCTATTATGAATACTAGGTAAAAAAAATGTAGAGAGGCTGTGGTTTTCATATATATTCAAGGTACCCATCACCGAAAAAAATTAGAACAAGCTTTAATTTCTGTAAATATTGCACTTTTGCATATATTTTTCAGAAGTGATGTTTCATTAGATAAGGTGAGAAACTGTTTGAAAACATTTTAACGTCTGCAACGAGATAAAAATACCAATAATAATCAAGAAATTTGTATGCGACAACTGTAACAAAAAATGTCAAATAATAAAATGCTTTCATCTATGAACACATATCTAGCTATTAGTTTTGCTGGGATATGCTTTTTTGAAATTTAAAGGGACTAATCACATGTTTAAATTAAAACATTTATTTAAGAAATCAAAATCAGTCCAAAGCTGAAAAACAGTCAAATGTACTTATTGCTTGCCATGTAATAAATACATTACACGATTGTTGTGATTTCAAAGAAATTTGCTAATCATACTTTGATTGATTAACATTTGCGATTTTCACTTCATAAAGAAGAGAAAAGAAATATGGGAAGCTGAATATTCACAATATATCTAAGAAGCACTGTTACGAAATAAAAAATAATAATTGAATATTCTATCACGTATTTCCAAGTATTATTAAAAGAATTGAACTTTTTATAGTTGCTGAAAATGTTTATTCTGAACAGGTTTTTCAATTAATTTATTATTTAATTGCTTTTTAAAAAATTTATGACCGCTAATAAAATTGTTTTTCCCCCGATTCTGCCTTCTAAATAACACTAACTTTTTCCCTTAGTGGTAAATCTTTAATTCCTACACTGTTGAAAATGTGTTCTATAAGAGAATTTTTTCTGATATTTTATGTTAAATTTAGATTGAATTTGCATTCAGATTGTATGATGTCAATCTCTATTTGAGAAATTTGGACAATGTCTGTATTCAAATATCTTAATTTAATTGTTAATTAAGAAATTTAGATGAAATTTGTATTTACATTGTCCGAACTGAATTTAAACTTATATTGTTTCACATTATTATGTTGCTGATTACATATTTTTTATATGGACTATATCAATGGTTTTTAATGCAAGAAAATAAGAATCAATTCAGTATTTTATGTGTAAAATAAATTTCTTTGAATCAAAACTTTTCAGTTTAAATTAAATTCAAAATTTTAATAATAATGAAATAAAACATGAGTCTTAGCCTTAAATGTAACATCACCTCCCTAACCATCAGTTTCCAATGACAACTTCAGTATATTAGTACCAATTAAGGATAAAATTAATGTCTTGGAAATCATTTCAATCTTGCTTTAATAAATGCAGTTCTAATCATTAAAAAGCAATAATACTCCATTCATCTGTCTTCCTTAATAAAGTTCTGATTCGGGAATATCACAGATGTTTCATCAGTTCTTCTTGAAATTATTCTTCCTCAGTTCTTATTTCATTCATTTTCGTCAGAGCTAGATAAAAAGAGAAAAAGTTTCAAAGCTGTCATTATGCACAACTTTTCCATAAGAATAAGTAATCCAATAAGGAAAAAAGAAGACAATCAGGATTATGCTGTAGGAGATAGATCGTTCATTCCATGGAAAATAATGAACAGTTCAATCATTAATGAATAGCATCTTAAATTTACAAAGACTGATTTGGAACTTTTTTAGTGTGAGAAATTTTCTATCATTATGAGGGTCACAACGTGATGGACATTTCTCTCCGTATATTATTATCGAAGAGAACGATGTCTTCCTTTCGCTTTAAATCTGTACTCATTTTTTTTTCTTTTGGGATTTTCTTTTCTTTTTTTTTCACAGTTATTTTATAGATTTCAATTCATTTTCGTTCTATGGTGTCTAGAATCGCTTTATCTCCCAATTTTTTAATTATCTACAGCGATTAAAAAGCAGTAATAAAGTTATTATCGATTGGTATCTACAAATATCAGCCAGTGGTAGTGGTCTTCCCTAAACTTTCTTGTATTTTCTCCAATAAAGATCTTATCCTACTTCTTCCACATAAAATTGATGACCTTGGATAATGCAGTACATACCTTGCATGGCATTGGTATATGACACTAACGAAATATAAATCTTTGGCACGGATCTAAAATTGCTCAACATATATCTACAATGGGGAGTGGTTTCCCCTAAACCTTCTTGTAAACTCTCCAATAAAAGTCTTATCTCATTTCTTCAGCCTAAATTGTGGACCTTTGGTTTGACAGCGAATGAATGACACTTGAAAATGATGAATGATAACACAAAATAGAGATTGCTTTTTTTTTGATAATCGATTTACACCAAATTTTGACAAGAAACTGCAATTGACGAAATAATGTTATTAGATTACATTATTTTGAGTTTGGGTTATTGCATGCATATGCATGCGAAAATACAGACCGGCGAACGTGTATGATGCCATTTTGATAGATTTGGTTCAAAATTTGATAAATATATATAATTTAGACACTAATTAATGAACCAATTTTGTTTACCTTGCACTTTGCATTTTTAGTTATCAAATTCATTTGTAATCGAGCATCTAGACAAATAGATTCACTTAAAAAAATTGTCTCAAAACGCATTAGGTATCTGAGAATTTGGTCTTAATTTCATATCTCAGTTTTTAGCTGTCTAGCATAGTATTAAAGCTACCTAAGAAAAATACCATTTTCTTTCGCTTTCTATATTAAAAAGAAAAAACGATATCCTACCGGAAAAATATTCAACTTCAGTTTATTTCATCTTGGGATTGATTCTACATGTTACTATCTGCAAAACGAGAAAGCTAGAAATATTTCTTAAATAACGTCACCATTCTAAAATAAATAAATATTCATACATTTTCAACACATAGCATTTATGAGATACCGTGTTCACAGGCGAATACACATGCCAACAGTCTATTTTTTGAACAAGATAGTCTGAAACTTAGAAATTCGCCAAAATCTTGTATTTGAATCTGACGATTACAATATATTTTATATCTTATATTACAATACATGTTATTGAATTTGTATAGATTAACTTCGTAGCATTTTTCGAGCTGAAGTTATCGTTGCATCCCTCACAATTTATATGTTCGCTACTACCTTTTTAACGGATAAAGATTTATAAAGTTTAAACTTTATTTTTTTAATGCTTCTATATAAATATTAAAAACTGAATAATAGATATGTTTCAGTCATGGAAAAAAGAAAGTATTGTTAGAAGCGTTTTAATTTTAAAAGCTCAATAATTTTTAGTATATTAAGACATTTATGAAAGCATGCATAAAAAATTGAAACACAATGAGATTCATTAATTAAAAAAGAATTTTGCGCAAGAGTCATTCGTAAATTTCATTCGACGATTTATTCATTGAATAACATAAGAAATAGAGATTCCCATTCATCTTTTAGGCTCTTCCAATTTTTATGACAAATGCTCAGTAAAATAAACACTACAAAAATTAAATAATTTTTAGTAAGTATTTGTTCAAAGAAACGATAGTCAAAAAAATCTAAATATGCGTGAAAAAGTTACAAAGGACTTCTTTCATGTATTTGTCTTCTTGAGATGGAAAGAATCTTTTAAAATAAAAACTTTTAAATAATATCCAACTGCAAATTTAAAGTATCTTTTTTTTTTGTTCAATACAATTTCCATTTTTATTTCACTCAAATTCGCCTTAAATAGCATTCTATTCAGTTTACAGAGCTCTTGAATGGCCCTCTTGGAGCGTCAACCGAACTCGAAATTAGTTTCCGTTCGAAATTTAAATAACAAAAGAACTGCATTTCGTTATCAGATGAATGGCTGGGATCTTCCGAGTAACCATGAGCTTATTTAAATGACAACCGAATTCGGAAGAAAAGCGCTTATTTGAAGTAAAAGCTATTCAAGCAATAAAGTTTGCAAATGTTGCGAACACGCGACCTCGAGAATTTCAAATGGTAACTTTGTGGAATTTGACTTTTAACTTGCTTTCTTAGCGCAAATCTTGGAAGTAATTTTGTAAGAAAAAAAGTATTCTTTAATGGTAAAGGAATGTTAATTATATGCTGTTTAGTTGCTTCCAAACTTAAAACAGAAATAAACAAACAACAGATAAACAGAAATAATAAAGAATAATACAAATAAATCAATGAACTCTTTTCATCAAACTTCGTTTTAGTTTAATGTTAACATTCCTCTTCATTTAACTAAATTCAAAGGTGGATTCGGTTACACCTTTTTTGTGATACATCTGTAAATGTTTAACTTCGATCAAATGATGGTAGAGACGCAATTGAACATGGTTTTTACTCTCCCAGCAGAAAAAATGCTTGTGCCTTACGTATTTAACATGCATTAAAGTGGCAAGATGATTGGCAAATTTATCTGCCTTGAAGTCATCTGCCACCCTTACTGGGAAAACCTAGTTGTTGATCTGCACTGCTCTGTACTAGACCAAAACCTATAATAGATAACACGTTGTCTGGTCGAATCCACCAGAATCTTGCACCTCATCCAGTGGTAAGATTTCATTAAATTCAAGGCAGATTGCACATGAAAGCGCGAACAATAGCAAGTATTTGTCAAGATGAGACAATGTCACTACATTGTTATTGTGCATGATTAGACTTACTGGATGGATTGTAGCAAGCTGAATGTAAACCTTTGTTTAGCATCGCACATTCAGTGGGTTTTGGTAGAAAACGCGTTTTTATGGGTACATTCAAACATAACTATTATGGTGCTGCCTTTGAGCAGCAATACATTATCCTGTGCAGTCTATTGGAGGTTTTCACAGACAATCAACACTTTCGATCCTGACTTTCTCAGCTGTACCCTGGTTTCCTAATTAGAATGTTCAGTTTGACACATGCTTCCTTTGAAATAAATAGCAGTACACACACCTATATTCTGTTAGTTGGCCACTGAATAGAGAATGTGTCTATGACTTGCAATGCACGATCCGCTGAAGCTAAAACCAAGAATTCAACCAGAACACAGATTTTTTATAAAGGAAATATCAGCGGTAATCCAAGATGAAAGAAATATGAGAACTGTGTGTGTGTGCTCTGTACGTATAATAAAAAGGCAGGAATGAATGAATCTATACTCAAAGTTATACAAAATCATTAATTTTCGACATAGTTATCCTAAAAATTCGGAAGTTTTAGCATCAAACGATTATTTCGGTTCCTTGTTCAAAACGTATTGTCATCAGTGATGTGAGATGAACATTGTCGTTCTTTGTATCTCTCCAATTGACTGGAGTTATTATTTTGTCTTCCTTACCAATTCTTCAACTAAGGAAAGAAATTAAATACTCTCGGCTCTAAGCCGTATTCTCCCTGAAGAATAAAAAAAAAGCAAGACTAAAATCCTTTGGATATTTCATAGGAAATGTTTCCTAAATGTTTCTTAATTTTACTAATAAGTTTAATGGAGTCTTAGTTCTAATTCTAAGCAACTCGAGTAAGCATAACTAAGCAAATTTCTTTGATAAAAACATAAGGAAATATTTTTCATAATCAGATAGACCTTTAAAAAAGACAAATATAAATAAAAGGAAATTGATATCTCAAAGTTATGACCCGACACGTTTCTTTCCTACAAATATATATTGTTACTTTTTTCAATTTCTTCAACTATTTTAAATGAATTGAAGATGCGTTTGTTAAAGACTATTAGATTAAAAATGTTACTGAAAATAAGATTATTTTTACTATATAAAATTCTCAAAAAGAATAATCTAGCTGATAAAAACTAATCAAAATAATAGTTTAAGTATTTGAAACATTCATAAGATTTTTTTCCTTGTTTTAGATCTGAAGTAAAAGACTTTGTTTGCCCTAGATGGAAAGGTTCAACTAGAGGTAAGTTCATTTTGCTATTCAGAAATAAAATAATAATAGTCAACATATATTCTCATTTCAGCCATGGAAATAATATAATTTGAATGTTTTAGAATTTTTTTCTCTATTTCAATTCAAATTTTTAATAACAATAGTTCGTTAAAAAGAATGTATTATCATATAAAAATTGACATCATGCACTCACAATACTAGACAGGCATATTTTATTTAATTTTTTTGAAGAATTGAGATAATTTCGATGTATACAGGATTTTTTTATTTTAATTTAATTTTAATGAAATTTCTTTATTTTCACTCAATGTATCAGTTTTAATTTTGTTCTCAAAGCCAGTTATTTAATGTCAACCAGTTATTTTTGTTCTAAACCAGTTAGTTAATTTAATGTATGAACTAAAAAGAATATCTTTAATGATTGTTTATTATTTATCAAAAAAAAAATTATTTTTGAAATTTCAACAATTACAAATATTATTATTTCAAATAAATTATTCAACTAAAAAATAGCAAAAACGCACATTTTGTCTCAGTAAAAAAACATTTTCAAGTGATCGTGTTACTGGTAAATTGTAAAGATAATGAAATTCATTTCGTTATTATGTTTGTTTTTTTCAGTCATAGAAATTTCTTAATCTTTTTCTGGATGAACATATTTACATTTGACAATCCATCTACAGTAATCATATATTAAAAACATAATGAAACTTTTAGATATATACATACTATATAAAATTGAGCATAAATTAAATTGATAAGATTGAAAATATAGTATTTTTGTGTATCTTAAGATTATATAAGAATAATTTTTGTGCTGTAATATTTCAAGTAATTGAGGGGATAAACGTCAAAATTTCATTTAATATTTTAATTGATAAAAGTTCTAAAAATCATTCCTCTGTGTAAACTTTTACAATTAAATAATATATGTGTCAAATTTGGCATCTTTATGCTTTATTGTCTGCCCTATATAAGTTAATGCACAAATTATCCTTTTAACAAATATGCTACAGACAACAAAGTGCATAAATTAAATTGATGCGATTGAAATATAATTTTTCAATGTATTTTACGATTGAGTAAAAGGAATAAGGATAGAATAAATTTTTTGTGTGATTATATTTTTAGCAATTAAAGGAAAAAACGCCAAAATTTCGTTAATTTTTTAGTAATTAAAGTGCAAATCAAAATGTTTTCAAAATTGTTCTATGGTGAACTTTTCTATCCTCCAAATAATATACATACTGAATTTGATATATTTATAGACTATAGTATGTGCTATTGTGGCCAGCGCATAAACATGTACAGATAAAAAGACACAAAATACCCATATATTCACCTTTATTATTAACACATACCGAAATACAAATTAATGTGCTATATATAATGTAAAACATATTGAAATGCTATAGCAAAGAAAATAACGGATCTGATCATTCCAAAATACCAAAACATATAAAAAATATCTGGTAATATTTTCCCCCAACCTATCTGTAGTATTTTTTTATTTCCGGGATATCAGCTCCTAGGAATAACTACATATGAAATATGATCACTCTCAGTCACAGAAGATCTCCTCGCAAATATCTGATCCTATTACTGGGGGCCTGACCTTCTTCTGCTATTGATCTATCGGATCGAAAGCACTTGCCAGATATGTCTGATGACAATGATAGAAGACCCGTTACATTATCCTACTCAACGTTCGTTTTCTTTGATCCACGCTCGGGTAAATCAGAGGGAGGGGAAAGTCAATTCCATCAGTTCTCTTCTATCCACCTTTTCCTTGCTTCTTCCTAATAATAATAATAAAACAATACATGTGTTTGACAAATAAGCACCAAGTTAAAAGGAATCTTTAAGCATAGACGATATAAAGCATATTTATATACTTTTCTATACTTCTTTCATGTTTGTTCAGATGATATTTTATTATTTTTGGCAATTCCTAATGTATTAAAGGTCTTATATTTTGCAAATTATGTTTTCTCGATGACAGTTTAATAATGCAATATCTTCAAAATCTAATCATCATGTGAGCAATTAATTTTAATGAATTTTTGATTTCATATCTGAGTTCCATAAAATAATGAAATGTCTTTTTATAATAGTATATCCCGAAGTAATATGAGTTTATTATTTTGCCTTTTTTTAAGTGAATGTTTCATAATTAGTTATCTATGATAAAATATTTTAATTATTATATATGTTAGCAATCTAGCTACATCTAAAGGTTTAATTTTACTTTTATAAAAATTAGCCTTTTATTTTGATCATAGTAATATTTTGTTTACGAAGTGTTTTAAGATAACGAAAGAAGTTATTATTTACTTAACTATTGAAATTAGATTAAAGCTAAATTTTTTTTCCCAAACATGAAGTTTAATTAAGTAGTCAATTGTATGGATATATTTTGTCTTCTGTGGAAGTTAATAGTAAAGCGTAAGGGTAAAAGTATCAATTAGAGAAATATATCTCGTGTATTCATCTATTTCTCTTTTATTCCTTCAGCTATTTCTCCCTATTATTATATTTTCCCCCCTTTTATTTTTCAAATCATCTTTATGATCTTTCAAATCATCTTCAATTCAGAATTCCTCAAGCCAAAAAAAAAAAAAAAAAAAAAAAAAAACGATAGTATGAAGAATACTTCAATAAAATTACTAATCTGAATATAGCATTCGTTGACTCTATGGCCAGCTACAATCAGATCCTAATAAACATCTAGAGTTTTGAAATTGAATCCTACTTCAGGTGAAATCAAATATTTTCTTCCACAAAAAATTAAGCAGACTAACTCCATTTTAATTAAGATGAAACCAACAATCATCAGCCATTTTAAAAACGAAAAATAAATTATTCTTATAAGTGGTTCATCACGAATAACAATCTTTCTATAAATGTGTTGTGTGGCCTTTTTAGAAATACTTTTTTGTTCCTATTTTACATAACAATATGCTGAATGGTGGCTGATATATCCATTTAGTTTTGAATGACATTATGTCTGAATCCTTTCACCTTTAACAGTACATCTACAGTTATAGTCACATTTAGATGCTGTTTCTCCTAATTACAGGTCAGCTGTAATTGTCAATTGAATGCTGAATTTCTAAATAAATGTGTTGGCTTTCAAAGATTTACTGAATTTCCTTTTATATTATTTGGCATGACACCTGTTGACTTTTCTTTTCGTAATATATAGAATAATATAGAACTATTCATATTCTCTTCTATATAATTCGTCTCCTATAGAACCAACAGATTTCACTACTGATTTCAAGAAGCCTATCTTGATATCACAAGTGATAATTGAATTGCTTATACCTAAGTACTGTTGGAAGAATTCACCTTTGTATAGGTGTCGAAGGTCTCTATTTAAACATTTTTTAAGTACAACTAATGTATCATTTTATCTTACCGGGGGTCATCTCAGAAATGAAAATGAGAAGATTCCTGTATGGTGGTAGGTTCCTTCTACTAGAATGGGTACAGGAATGGTGGGAGTCCATCAAGTTTTTAGGTTATATATTTATTCATTTTGCTTTTTCTTAAATTCCAATGAAATTGTTTTCGAAGTATTCTTAAACAGAGAGTTCTATTTTTATGTTTTTCTTTCTCCATTTACCCGAAGTTCAAGAAAACTGAAAAACTGAAATATTTATTCTATTATACTTACAATAACGCTTTGCAACATTATTTTTTATACTTACAATACTTTTCTGAATAATATTCTTTGAAACTTGTGATAAATTTATACTTCAACGAGCAGAACTACACGCAACGCAACGCATTTACAGTAGCTCCACAACTTATAACAACAATGAAAAATCTTTAAAACATAACTCGTAGCACTAGAAAAGTCATTTAATACATCATATATCACAATTTAATCCACTGAACCAGTTTTCATTAGATTTTTCTCAAAGAATCGGAGAGAAAAAAAAATCGAACTCTTACAGATATATAAAAACCATTTGTTCCTGGAAGAGAATGCCTGTTCCTGGTGGGGGCCATAAAAACTTCAACTTATTGGCAAAAGCTGTCAAGAGAGGAAATAGATTTTTCAAGTTCCGCTTCTTGGAACTTGCGTAAATGATTTCAGTTCAGTTCCAGGGAAGAAATATCTGCCCAAATATAGTGATAGGAGAGCTGCGGGATTTATTGGGAGTGTGGAGTGAGTCGACGCGTTTCCGTTGACATAAATTGCGATACAAAAACATCGGCCATCCGTCACGTACGCAAAATAAAGCCCCGGAGCTTTCGCGAGGAAAAATTCATTTTTTCCGAAATTGATGAGGGAAATGTGTTATTTCTATTGAAAAAGTGTCAGGTTTTGTCGTATATTGAGTCGTTAGTGAAATAAAATGCTCAATATACAATAGTCATAGGAAATGCACATTGTTTGTCAGATTTTTTTCATTCTGATACTCTATTTTCTAGCATGGTATGAAAAACAATGATATAAACAATGTCTGAATTTAGATAGTTTTGTTGCGTGCCAATGTTAGAGCAATTTACTCAGAATGAGAGAAACTATGGAATCTGAGTTGATAGGCCTGGGAAAAAATGCAAAATAGCGAATTCGACTTGGTCATGGGACCGAGTGAGGTGACGATATGCATGAAGTTGAAGATGAAAGTAGCAGCGAACTGATAGAATGAATTAATTGGAATGAAAGTGTCGTATTCGTTAGAGAAATAAAATTACCTGTAAACAATGGTGATAAGAAATGCACGTTAGTCAGATTCTTTTCATTCGGATACTATATTTTTCTGACCATTTATTCGTTTGTTTTAGTTATTTTGGCACAATTTCAGATAAACGCTTTACTATACATAGAATAGTATGAAAAACAATCATGGATTATGTAGAAAATAGGGTGCTTACTGACTGCATTTAAATAGTCTTTCTGAGCTCCAATACAAGAGAAGGAGACACATGTGGAACCTAAATTGATAGTCCAGGGAAAAAGTGCAAAACAATGGTTTAGGTTTGGTCATGAGACCGATTGAGGTGACGATGGCCCGAAAGTGAAGATGAAAGTAGTAGTCAACTGATAGAATAAATTAGTTGGAATGAGAGTGTCGTATATTGGTTCGTTAGTGAAATAAAATTATCAGTCAACAATTGTCATGAGAAATGCACATTGTTTATTAGATTTATTAGTTCCGACTTTCTTTTTTTTGGGGGGGGGGGGGTATTTTTTATTAGCTCCTCTTAGTTATTTTGGGACAATTCCAGATAAACACTTTAAAATAAATTTTACGAAGGCGTAGGAAATAGGAATAGGATGAAAAACAATCATGCATTATGTAGAAAACTGGATATTTACTGACTGAATTTAGATAGTTTTTTTGAGTGCCAGTGCAAGTGCCCTTCTCAGAATGAGAGATATCTTGGAATCTGAATTTATAAACCTGAGAAAAGGTGCGAAACAGCGATTAAATTTGGTCATGGAATCAATTGAGGTGACGATAGCTTGAAAATGAAACTAATAGTGAACTCATAAAATGAATGAGCAAGTGGATGAAGAGATACCTTGTGGAGAATGAAAGTGCGTTATGATGTTTAAGTAGAAGATACCATTTAATGGTGGAATAGGGGAATTTATACCTGTTATTGGTGTGCATATATTAAGTTTGTTGGATTATTGTGGTATTGGTGAGATCTTTAATTTTAAGAAAGAGGTTCCTCGAAAGTTTGAAAATGAAAGTTTCGATGTCTTCAATTTTGAAATACTTGTGAATGAAGTCGTTTCGAACATACCAAGGTGTATTTGTTATTATTCTGAGAATTTTATTTTGAAGTATTTGAACTCTGTAAAATAGGGTGAAAATTTATAATCGTTTATTTATAATTGTCCTTTTATAAATTCAATGTTTTTCTACTCTAACCTCTATGCCAATCTGAAAGAATTATTCGTCGCTTAAAACAACGATTCAGATTAGCTTTCAGAAACAATTTCACCTCGTTCACTTATTCTCTGTTATCGTATTTACTTGCTTAAATACAGTTGATTCTGATCTAGGAAAATAATAAAAAAAAAGGCTAAACGGTGTGAGATGAGACGAGTAGAGTGATTTTCTACGATGCTTATAAATAACATCTTGACAGAATTTTGGCATGAAGCATTGTGTTGATGACGATAGTATGATACGTTTTTCTATGAATTACATATTTTTCGTATCCTTTCATTTCAAGTAATCAAGTAATCAGAACATTTGCGTTATTGTTGTTGCTACTTACGATTCTTTTACAATCCATTGACAATTTCAGCAGTTAAAGCCTAGTTTGTGCAGTAGCTTCTGAGGGTAAAAGCCCCTGATTATGAAAGTCTGATTTCGAGATCATATGAAGATGACACTGATTTTCACAACTACCTTTTTACATTTCAGGGGGTGAGGCTTTCTCACACATTTCCTAGTTAGAATACAAGGTAAAGAGCAACTATACTCGGGCCGGGCCAGGAAAACTTTGGTGCTCCAATCACAGGGATGAAGCACTATCCCTAGGCCAGGGCACCGGCCCATTGCAGTTGCTTAGTTGTTAAACCTTAAAATTCCCAAGCTAAAAGTACTATTTTCTCATCTAACTAATTTTTTGAACATAAGAGTGTTTTTTAATTATTTTATTCTGCTTTCTTGCAACCATTCATTTATTTAAATTTTAAAGAATATTTAACGCCTTTTTTACCAAATCGATGGCGCAGATTGTTTAAAGATGGCTCATGTGCCAAAAAACACACAGCAAATAAGACATAAGATGCCAGTAATATCTTTTTAATATCACTTTTAAACTAGACAAAGATTTTACTTCGTACAGCTATAAAAACAAGGAATAAGTTATTTTGCTAATATAAAGAGTCTAAAGATGAATTTCATGTTAATATTTTACATCGCTCACTACTCAAATGCATCACTTCTAATTAAAGTTACAGTTGAAAGGAAAGAAATATACGGGCGATACTTGAGCAGACGATAGAAGAAGGGACACATATATTTGACATTGTTACAAAGACATGTGAATTGAATTTCATGATTTTTCTTTGAATTGTTTCTCATTCAGATGTATTACAAACTGTCCCGTTACGTTTTTAGTCACTTTGTATTTTTATTTTAAAAAAGATATGAATTTTTTTGAAGACTTAGTACATTTATTTGATTATTAATTCCTTTTGCAAAAGATAACAGCCAGTTATATTTTATTCGCTACGTTACTTTTGACGGAAGCAAATAAACCAAATGAAAATTATGAATATTATTGCAAAAACAGTCACCTATTAAATAAAATCCCATTTTTTTAGTCGATAATAGAGAACTTCTCAATAAAGTCCCCAAAATTTGTTGAATTTCAAATTTTCGAATTAACATTTGAGTCCGAAAAAGATTTTAGCCATACCTTGTATTTTTGTTTAAAAATAAATACAGAATTTTTTTTTTGAAAAATATTTAGCATATTTATTTTATTTTACGAATTTATCCTTTTACGAAATATAGTAGCCAATTATATTTGATATATTGGAAGTTACCTTTTACGAAAGCAAATAAGCAAATGAATTTTCTGACAGCTATTGCAGAATTAATAACCTCTTAGATAAAATCCTTTTTTTAGCTCTTAATACAGGACCTCGTAGTAAAGCCACAGAGATTTGTTGAATTTTAGAAATCTGTCCATAGCCCTTTGGTAATTATTATAATTTATTCTCATTTGTAAATAGAACTACATATAATTATAATTCGAAAGCGTTTTACTTCCATTTATTACCTGAATTAAAGATCAAAAATATTTAACGAGGGATAATAATTTCTATGTTGATTCTTAATAAAGATAAAAAAAATTTTAGAGACTAAAATCGGAAGGCATATCTGCAATCTCATATGCGACAATGAGAATGTCAATTCACCATTGCATTTTGTTATTGTCACCAAAACAGAGAAATATCTCTTAGAAACACACTCTATCTCGCAACTATCCAAACTACTAAAATCAGTTCTTTACGCTTTTCCAAACAGCCACCGGAAGAAATTTACAAAGAAAAACCCGCAAACTTACTTCCGAACTCTTCTGAAAATAGACTACAACAAACAGGAAAAAAAACACTAAAAGAATTCACCCTATCAACAAGTAAATGTCTCCTACGCTTTAAAAGCAAAAGCTCTTATTTTTGTGTTTCAACATGTCCTGAGGGAAAGGGAGTGGGTGGTGATGGGGGAATGTCATTCACCTCCCCCTCTCTCTCATCAATAGCGGCCGCGGAGTAACTGGATAAAGAAGAACAAAGAGAAAAAGGAACGGAAAGAGAGTCCCCCTGTGGATATGTACGCTGATGGCGCTTCGCGTTTCTTTCAGATTAGAATCCCCATCTTGCAAGCAGACCTTAAAGGTATCTTACTTTTTTTATTATGATCATTCTTAGATTTTTCTTCTTTGATTTTACATTCATTTATGGAACTAATGGCACTTTTTCCCATACCTGGAAATAAAAATTTATTAAAGAATTAATATTGATCACCATTGAAAAAAAATTACTAAGAAAATTTCATAAAAATTGATTCTTTCCCTTCAAATTATCTTGTTTTTAATAATAAGGTTTAAATATTGCAATATATTAGTCATTAATTAAAAAATATTGCTCAAAATGACATTATATAAAACTGAATTCTTCCAACACTAGTTGCGTATATACAATTCAATTCAAACCTTATGATATAAACAAAAATATCTCAAAATCTTCTGAGTACACAGGGAACGAATTACATTGCGAGGAATATGAAGATCTTACATTATTCTATATAATTCGAAAATGAAAATCAACAGGTGTCCTGTCAGGTGATGCAAGAGTAAATACAAGGTTTCCAAGGGTTTTTAAGCAAGTCCATTTAATAAGATATTTAGCATACAACCATAGTCTTACAGCTAATTACAACTAAATATGCTCTATCAAAGATCAAAGAATTCATTTATAATGGCAGTCAAAATTAACTGGATAAACCAACTTCATCATACTATTATACAAAACAGAATCAATCAAAGTATTTCGAGAAATGCCGTACTACACATACCATATTTATTGAAAAATTGTTATTCATAATGACCCTCTTATGTGCTAAATGAATTTTTTTTCATTTGCAAAACGATTATTTTGATGATTGATACCTTTAACTTAACTAAGGTGTCTTCCGTCTGCTTAAATTACTTTTCAGTTACATAAAATAATTTGATTGCACTTGACATCGGGATCAGTTGTAAAATTACAGGCAATTATCATGATCTGATTGTATCTGACCTAAGAGTCGACGAATGCTGTATTGAAATCAGTAATTATGTGCATTGTGAAATATTCTTCACACTAACGTTTTTAGAATGATACGTTCTGAGCTGAGTGTGTGTACTTGCATAAAAATAAAGTTGTGGTTGTAAGTTCATAAGCCACATAATAACTCCCAATTCTAAGGGTACACTTTAGTCTAGAGATTATGTTACACAGTTATGAACCCAACGGTGAGATTTCGAACCTCCAAGAAAACACAATGGTGTCCCGGAAGTGATTTGAACGCTCAACCGAAGAGTAATGTGGTGGTAAGTTAGTAAGCCATATAATAACTTCCAGGCTGGGGTGTATAATTTTGTCTGGAGATTATGCTACGCTACTTTGGATCCAATGGTCCCGAGATCGGACCTAAAAAGGATGCACATAGGTGACCGTTGTTCTAAAATAACAAACTTAACATTCGTGACGCCCTCCACCGGTAGCAAAAGTCGCCATAACACTTGGCACAATATAATCGTTCGTCGCCCGCCATATTGCTTGGCGCGATTAAAACGTCCGCCGCAAGCCAAAACACTAGGTGAGATAACATCGTTCGTTTCAAAGTGAAAAATAAATATCAATTTCTATGCCATTTGTATAACGCCTCTACCTGCAAAGGCAAGTGAGAATCTAGTACAATGTTAATTCACTGAAGCAAGAATAACATCTTTTACAATGGCTTCTAACAATCTCTTTACAATTTTTTTCGTAGAACCAGGTTTGTCATATAATACTAATTGGAGTTGCTTCCTCATAACCTACAGCTTCTCGTTTAAAAATTCCTAAACTATAATAACTTATACACTTAGGTTTGATATTTAATAGCGCACAGTGTTTATATTCCATTTAGTTTTGAAAAAGATGTGCTAATTCTTTTTCGTATAGCTTATATTCGTTTCAATTTTATTCTAGTTCATGGTTTCGTTCTCACAAAATCTGTAATATAAACGCGAATTTGAAATAATTAATTTCTGCTGCTTCTTAATATTTGCTAATGCTTCTTTATCCAAGCATGTTGAAGATTATTACTTGATTTAGTAGATAATAGTAGTTCAGCTTAATAGTTTTCTTTCGATATTATGAAACATTAATGTGTAAGGACTTCTGATACTTTTAATGCACGATCCCTCTTTGTGAGTAGCTGGTTGGTTTTAAATATTAGTTTTGTTCAACATCAGTTAATTCTCGTATGTACAGTTGGATATTTGTAATTATTCAAACTTGTTTTTAAAGATAAAATTGTGATAGACCACTTTTTTATGTTATTTTAATAACTTACTTATTCTGTATATATTGTGCACGTGAATCATAGCACTAAGTCAAATTCATATCTGCGTAAAATACCATTGCGCCATATGTAGTATAAAAGAGTTTGCTGTAAAACAGTGCAGAGCGATAAGCAGTCGTCTGTCGTCGAATTAATTATTGTGAATTAAAAGTGAATAATCTTTCGCTAAAATATCCTTCCTTCCTTTAATGAGTTTCATTTCTTTTTAAGAGCATCGATGTCATAAACTACACAGCGTCTTAAACTGTACCGTAACTAAAATTTCTTATCCGTGTAAGATAGTTGTTGATTCCAACATTTATATGGCATTGTGCATTTTACTTGTATTATATGAGCTTAATTGCTTTATTTACTAAATTGAAGCATGCTAATGAGCAATAAAATTCTTCCGCAGTAAAGAATACAATACTTAATATCTTATATGTTTTGTTAATAGATTTTACACTAAAGATTTTTTTGTATAATGCAGAATATACTTAAATGCTCCTATGTATGAGCCCTTAGCGTTAAATAAAAGAAAAACGATAAGACAACTTGGTGGGAAAAGGGTAATTATTAATTTTGATCTCTTGTGTTTCTTCCTTCTTTTGAAAAAAAAAGTTCCATCTTTTAAAAAAAAGAATGCACAACGCTGAAAGTAAGAAATATGTGGAGATTTCATAAGTTAGTTAAAATTTCTTTTGATTAATTTTTTTAGTTTTATTCACTTCATATAATTTAACTTTTTTTTCTTTTAAGCAACAAATAACAAAAATTCAAATGAATCAACTCAGATATAATCAGAATGAATACAGAATATTATAAAATTTGGTGTTAAAAATAAATTATTTCTAATAGGATTTATTTTCGACTATAGCTTACCAAATTGTCGCACATATATCGACCGTTTACAGATTTTGTATTTTACGATCGAAGTTTGATTCCAGTATTTAAAATAAATACAAAAACCCCTCAAATTGTTGAGTAAATCACCTCTTCACAATAATAATTCTTCCTGAGACAAATAACTGGCTTAGGGGAAATTAGGCGTTGCATGCGTACAAAGAGACCGATTTATGTTTGCCACCATTTCATAAGATAGATTCAGGCATTATATGTTTGGCCATAAACTGCCGTTTTGGCGTCCCATAATTTTTATTTCTTCACTGCGTATCATATTAAAATGATGGATATTTAAACAAAGAAAGGTGCTAAAAAATAAAAAAGGTCAACATGCCTAAATTGGGAAAACTATAGAAAATAAGCCGAAAATAAAATGAAAAATGAACACATTCTTGCAACACAAAGAGTAAAAAATGCCGGTATAAATCTAAGATAAGTGATCTTTTTCTTTCAGGCCAAAAAAAAAAAAAAAAAAACATCGCCAAATGCATGTGCAGTTAGAAAAAATACAATACAACAGCTAGTAGTTGTCCCAACTGGACAACTACTTACCATCGATCGAAAGCACTTTTCAGCCTTTCTACGCATCCGCTGCCTACTTACCATCTTATGACTGACTGAGTGTAAACCCAACATAAATCATTTTATTCCAAATTCTGCCTATAAAAAGAAGTGACATATGGTTAAAGTGAAGCGTAGCGATGCCATTTTATTAATTTATTGTCAATGAATAGAGAAGACAAATGGGATTCGAAAAACAATTTATTTTCAGTACTTACCATTGCACATTTCGAGCAAATGAAACAAATTCCCAACTGACATATAAAATGGAATAAATGCACTAGTTGTTTGAAGCAGCAATAAATAATCTCACTAGCAAATCGACAACGTCATCAAAATACCATCAGTTACATAAAAACAAGGAGCATCTCAACCGAAATAAATACAACATTCTGCGCTCGTTCTGTTGTTTACTTTTAAAAATGTAGTTACGAAGAATTTGTTTGGTTGGAAGAGTCAAGCTATTTATTTCTTTTCCATAAGAAGAGATGTAAAGAGGCAATTTATTCCTTTCAAATAACAACATCATAAATTCTTTCTGTTTTTGTTGCCCGACATCATAAAAACAGAACTTAGAGATTGTACGACAAATTACTTTTTGTTTAAGCAAGCGATGTCTCTCCTTCGGCAGTATTTGATACTAACAAGCTATTTTTATAAACAGAGGAAAGTTTGTCGATAGCTTCTTACAAATAATGCCAGTTATAGATTCTAAATTTTTGTCTAATGTTTTCCAATCTAAAAGTCAAAAATGTAGCATCTTCCTGTGGCAAAATGTAGCAAAAAGCAAAGCATCTTCTAACTTTAACAAGAGCACATATCCTCGTTATTACTAGGAAACATATGTTAGTGCTCTATTTTATGTGTTTATGCCTCATTCAGTTAGGTATACGTTGTTGGTTTCATTGTTTCTTATGGCCCTTGTCATAAACAAACCTGATGACGAAGTTAGAGATTTAAAGTCGAAAGAGCGTCTCTTGATTTTAATAACGCCATCTTGGACCAAATGTACGTCTTAGTTACACCAGGCATCACATTCGCTTGCAAAGCCCCTTTTCGACGGAGGATATGGACAAATGAGACCAACATCCTAATCATGTTGAACCAAGGAACATAATTTTAATAAAACCATGTTTATATTTACTTACTTCACTTTTTTATTTGTAATAGTCTTTTACTGCTTAGAAAAATAAAATTATATATTTTTACAAATTTTTAGGTATTTATTTATTGAAAATGATTCAATCTCAATTTAAGTATTTTCTGAAGACGATAGTTTTTTTCTTTGTAAAACTTGTTAACTCCTTGATTCTTATTCAATTCGAATTGCTTGAAGAGCTTTTCTTTTATTACAATTTAATATTAATTTTGATTTTTTCTCACATTAATGTGAATTTACAGGTTATTTGTTAAATGAGCCTTGTTTATTAGGAAACATATGATCAGTATAAAGAAGCCATGTATGTAATCAATATAGTCCTTTCTCTTCTGATGTCAGTGGAATCAATATGGTCATATCTTTTCGGACATTTGTACAATCAATATGTTCATATCTTATTGGACATCTGTCTAATCAATATGTTCCTCTAACTTCTGTCATTATATCTCCTTTAACTTCTGTCAAATTTTTGATAGGGAGGGAACTAATGGCAGTGAGTTTCTTTAAACTTTTCCCTGTGCTTATGCTGTATGTATTGTCTTTAGCTTCATTATATTGTCTTTATCCATTGTAAGCCTCTTTAGCCTCTTGTCATTATATTGCCTTTAGCTTCATTGTAAAGTTAAGAGAAATTGGAAATGGGATCGAGAAAAGTTTTATACTTAAATTTGAACTTCAAGGCTACATTTCAAATTTCATTTATTTCATATGCTACTTTATTCAATTATATGCTTTCGCGCAATCTTTGATTCCCTTTCACCTGCAGATAGACAAGAAACAAACTTGGTCAAAATTGATCCAATTCTATAAAAAATTATAATTATGATAATAAATAATTTATATGCGAGATTTTCAACATCTAGTTTTTTGAAATTTTGATTTACTATCTGCATACTCATAGGCACAAAAACTAACAGGCAGATAAATTTCTAATGACAGATTCATCTAAGACATCACTCGAAATTTCATTTCCTTAGCTTGTCCTAATTTGGCATTCACAAACAGAGAGAAGCTTCCCAACAATTCGAAAAATGCTTTTGTCCTCTGAACTTTGGAAAATCTAAAATAAAGAGAGACCTTTAGAGATTTTCAAATTGTTGAGCCTCTCATTTAAATCATTCATTTAAAGTTTATCTTTATATAATTAGCGTATCAGGAAACAAAAATTCCACTAATATTTATTTACAGAATAATTAAATAATTTTTGGAAGTCAACTGAGTCTTAAGTTTTATTCAAAACATCTTCATTTTTTTTTTACTTTCATTAAAGTATTATATTTAAGTTTATACTAATTTTCTGTCGGAGTCCTGGTTAGGGATTGTGTGTCTTCTCATGGTCTGAGCGTCTCGGGTTCGGTCATGGTTGTTCTTCCTCTGTGTTCAATCTGTGATGTATTAGGATGTCCCCCACCCCTCTCTAAAAAGGGATTTTGCAATAGAATGTAGTGCATGAACTAGTTAAGTCGTACTTTTAACCTTAGATGTCGCTACTGAAAACAAGAGACGTTATCTCGGCTTAAAATCGCTGATTTTGTTAACGGGCTTGTATATGGCGAGGCCATAAGAAACAACAACGACGCTTTCTTGGAAGTATAGGCAAACAGATAGACTATTTTGGACGGATTTAGCCCAAAATTAGATGTATAACGCATCTATGAGACGCAAAAGCTTGTAAAGAACCATAAGCCACAATCATAACTAATTTTCTTCTTCATATATAGAAGTAAATGGTGAATGAGTTTAAACAAACATTTCATTTGCAATTACGTTGCTTATTCAGGGAAATTACATAAAACAAATATCTTCTGCGAAATTAATTCTTCAGTTTTAACTATCCCATATTATTTAAAACCCTCCTTGGAGTTAAACTCTTTTCCCTTAAGCAATTTTCATATGCAATTGCTTTTGTGAAAATATTTGGTTTTCTACTAATCATAGAGAAAATCTGCTAGAATACTTTAGGTTATAGCTGAGAGTTTAAGTGAACTGAAAGGGGAAAAAAGTTATATTCCTTTTAAGTGATTGCTATTAAGAATATACAGAAAATTAATTCAGTCATTTAAAATTTTGGAGAAAATTCCAGAAAGTTTAAATGTCATCTGCAGCTTACGGACACGTTTAAGAGATTGAAATCTTTATTCTCAATTTAGATGAAGGAAAGGGGTTTTGAACAAGTAGTCTTGGTTAAGGACAAAGACAATTATAATTTTCTCCTTGAAGTACAATTTCTGGGACTAAATGAGATCGTTAAAGGGGGTCTGTTAAGATGGTGGCATAAATTTACCGGCAAAGAATTAGTAATCGTCCAGATTTCTATCCTTTAAACAAACAAACAAAATGACTGAAATGAAGATTTCTTTACGTGATAAGAGATATAGTGATAAAGTTTCTTCAAGTTCTACTTGAAATGACACGCAATTAAATAATGAGGCTTTTGAAAAGATTGCTTCTTGTGAAGATGACGTGAGGAAGATGCATTATGTTGTCGACGGAAAAGATTGTTCTCGCAGACATCGAGAATAGGGACAAAAATTATTATTTGTATTAAAACAACAACTTTTCCCCCAGAGTTTATATATGTAGTATATTTCATATTTGACTTATATTCCGTAGGTATAAGCTTTATTATGTTTTCAAGATCATAAGGAAGGAGATCATTTTCTTTTTTAAAGTTCTTATTTGCCGTGCAAACCAGCCGGGGGGGCCTCACTGAAACTTTATAGCATATTCTTAAATAAAGTCCTTTTCCCAGATAATGTCTTGCTTGGAATTGGTGTACAATTGTTACGAAATATAAAACTTTGGAGAAAATTCAACACTATTCCTGAATATATCATGACATCTTTGGCGCATTTTTTGGCTTTTGATCACTGGCATGCATTTACCAATAATTAAAAATCAAATTTGTGTTTTAGACACTGTTATCGATTGGTATTACATAAATGTTCTACACATTATTTGTGTTCCTCTTCGGTATTGTTAGCTTCCATTGTGCATTGAACTGAATTCTTGTGCAGAAGAAATTATTCTAGTTACAGTTCGTGCCAATTTCCCCAGTGGTTGCGAAAAAGTTCAGACCCTAAGTTCAGACTGAATTCTCGTTTGAACTGGACGCAGAGATAATTGCTCCTCTATTAAACAAGAGACGAAGTACTCTGATTTATTATTGTTTACATTCCCTCCTGTTAAGTAAGGGGGTGGTCCAAAGTTGCAATATTTCAATGCTTATTACCGCATTTGTTGAGTTTCACAATAAACTATTTGAAAAACTACAGTCCTCAACTTTTTTAATTGAGCTACAGACAGGCACACTTTCCCAAATAATTGAAAGAAAAATTTGATGTAGTACTACAATGGTATTTACGAAATCAATTACGATATTTGATATATTTAAGTTATTGCATGTTTGAGTTATCACGCTTACAGTTTTCTGAATGTATCGACCGACAGTCGGTAAAACTTTCATTTTACCGATTTGGATTAATTTTTGATAAGTATTTATACTATAGACGTCAAACCTGTGTACCAAGTTCAATGTATCCAGATCTTTTGTTTTGTAGTTATATTGTTAACTTTTATTCGAACAACTGAGCAAACAAAATTCCTCTGAACAGATTTAGCACAAAATTACATAGAAATATCCAACTATCGTATAAGTTGTGTATCAAATTTCAACCTTTTAGATCAAAGCTTTTTTTTAGCTATATTTGCCACAAATAGACAGACAGACTTAAAAAAATGCGTTTTTCGAATTCAGGGAGGCACATGATGTGAAGATTTGACTAAATTTCGATTTCAAATTTTTGGATGATTACAATATTTTCTCTATACTACGTATACAAGTAAGAGGGGAAAAAGACAAAAAGTGTTTATTACTAAAAGCCATGCGCAGTTATGGTTACATTTTGATATAATTGTCATGAAAATTCAACATTCGCCATATCGCTGTATAAAGTTTCTTTTCCTTTCTTCAAAAAATTTGTTGTCCATGATGCGAGATTAGTTTTAAAGTTTCTTAGAAATTTCTCATTAATATGGAATTCGTCAATTCAGAGTAGAGATATGTTATTGTTGTTTTTAATGGCACCGTGCCATTGACAAGCTCGCTGGCTAAATCAGAGATTTTAAGCCGAGAGAGCGTCTCTTGTTTTAGTGACTTCATCTAGGGCTAAAAGTACGTCTTAATTACACATGCGTCACTTTCGCTTGCACGATCCCATTTTACAGGAGGGCGTATTCACGCACCTCGCAGATTGAGCACAGATGAAGAAAAACCAAGCTCGAACCCCGGACGTCTAGATCACAAGGGAGAAGCTCTACCCCAAGGCCAGGACGCCGGCAGAGCAAGGATATAAACCACACTACTCTCGGCCGCATTCAGCATTAAGAGAAGGGAACAAGATTCGCACGATTGTTGCGAAAGATGTTAAAAGAGTTGATAAAAAGTAGTAAGATGCCGAAACGGTAGGCAATGAGCTGTTCAACTAGCGTGTGAGATTTGCGACTTTTGAAAGTAAGCTCTCAGACATTACGACACCATATTCTTATTTTTTTTCTTCTTCTTTTTTTCATATGAGAACTTCCAGAAAAATAAAGAACTTCAAAGTAAAGGTATGGCACACCTCACAACATTTGTGATTTCGGTTTTTGAAGAGTAAAATCATAAACATAGTCCATAGATATTACAAATGTCCGTATCTTTATGGAGATTGTGTCGAACAATAACTGTATTTATAAATAATTTTTTTTATGATAAATTTATTTTTTTCATCAACTTTTTGTTTTTCTATGGTCCATCGAAGCTTGAAGAAGGAGAATTGGCTTTTTTAATATAATCAGAATATTTCTGCTGCCAAAAAATAATGAATATAAGAAACAGGATAAAGAAATAATCAAAAATATAAGCATTATAAAATTTGAATTAAAATCTATTATTGTAGCGAACTAAAAAAAAAATTATTATTTCTGAATCAAACTAAAAAAAATGTTAGTTTTACTTAGAGAGAGCTAATGCAGCTACTATTAAAACACAGATGAGCTTAACTAAATTAGTAAAAATAACAATTTAATATAAGCAAAAAAAGAAGTAAAGAATTCGGCCTAAAGATTTTCTCAAGGGTCACCTTCAGGCAACGATTGAAACAAGGGATTTTTTTCTGCGAGGGCTCTAACTTTCGCTCAACAATATTGACCCCTCGTGATACCAAAATTCCCTGAAATTAAGGCCTTAGAGATAAACCGTTTCATACAGAACTAAAACAATGAATAACAACCTCTAATTTAAGCAAAAATTACGAATAATATAAACTATAAAAGAGCATTCACTACCAATTACTAAAACACAAAGGAAAGAACATACCAGTAGAAGGTAAAACTTTTACAAAGAAAGGCTCGCATCATATTCTATTCAAGCTTCATTCGTCATTTGCTGCCCCTTCTTAAAAATGCTCCGTCATTCAAACTAATAAATTAATAAAAAGTATAAAATAAAAAGTTATCGTAAAGTGCAAGTCTTATGCTACCAATCTTGGGAAACTTTTGTTTTGTAGTAAGAACATAGAAAAAACGCGTATCAAAATGAAAATTATTAAATACATTTTAAATACTGAAGATATTATGACTCACACCACCCTTTCACGATGAGCTTCAATTTCATAAAGGCATAATTTAATGCCATAACGACAGTTGTATACATTTTGCAGAATTGTAAATGGAAATTTATGAATTGGTACTGAACTGTTTTGCATTAAATAAATAACATAACATCTTCAAGTTTAACTGACATGTAACAAAAAAATCTTCAAACAATTGATATCATCAAAACATACATTAAAAATCAAATACTAATATCTGAAAGATTTCACACTTTCTTCCCAATTGCTGAAAAAAATATCAGGATTCCTTTTAGATACCTCCAGCTACACATTTTTCTCGAAACATTTATTCTTCCAAAATCCTAAAAGGCAAAATGCATCTAAACTGTTTTTATTTCCATTTGTTTTTGAATACTGATGCATTAAATAACGATCGATATTTTTCCAGCATTTTCGATTAAAAGCTTTTACGTAAACAAAACGATAACTTGGATGCCTTATCAATATAAATAACTTGTCTAGAAGACTTTAAATAAATATAAATAGCCAATGTTTAGCACTCTCATGCATAATAAAAATAACAATTTATCAATTCCACCATGAATAAATGATGGCGTTTACCGGAGGAGCTCTTAAACGTAAAAAGGAAGAAATCTTAGCTCTGGTATATGTAAAAAGCGGAAGAAGTCTCCTTAAAAAAATTACACAAAAACAAAACACAAAACAGGAAAAGAAGACTTCAGAAAAGTTTTAGAATAAAGGCAATAGCCTGGAGGTTGAAATATACGAAAGAGAAAAGAGATTTTCGATAGAATCTTCTGAGATTTATTTTCGCCCCTAAGAGACTTATGCTGAAAGTTGAGTTAACAGAAGGCTGTCTTTTTGAATTTTATTTTCGGAAGAGTAGAGCTAGTATCAATATTTGATTATTTTGGAGAAAGAGGGCGGACAAATTTTCTGAAATATATGTTTCTAAATGAAGAACTTGAGTGAGTTATACCCTGTATTTGCTACTAGATGTTTCTTATTAAAAGTACTTAGGACATTATTATTAATACATTGTCTCATAATATCGAAACTTTTTAGGACTATAATTATTTGCATTCAATATTTAGGAAGGTGAGAAAATATTTTTGGAGCAATCTTTGATTTGAATAATCAAAATTACAGCTTGAGAGAAAAAAAAATTGAATTTTTTTTTTGTGTCATTTATGCATCATTCTGTAAAAGTCAGCCTTTTTTTTTAACTTTCAAAAAAGAACATCAGTTTTCACCCCAAATCAATCAAGAATAGGAGAATCAAAATGGGACGATATTTTTATTACAATCGTTTAAATATATCATTGAAATTACTATTTGAGAAAAAGAAAGTCAATTCTGGAAATATTTTTTATGTCATTGATGCATCAGTCTATCTAAATTGTGTCCAACAAATCAACATCAGTTAAAAAAGAAAACATTTAGATTTTTCCACAAACTAATTGTGAAATATATTTGGTACAATCTTTTATATAAATCATGAAAATTGCAATTTAAGAAAAAGAAAATTTATTTCGGATATTTTATTCTGCCATTGATGCATCATTGTGTCAAAATTTTGCTCAACAAATCAATAAACTTTTTAAAGCAGAACATCAGTTTTCTTCTCCACAAATCAATAAGGAACAGGAAAATCAAAATGAAAAAATATTTTTGATAAAATCATTTAAATAAATTATTAAAATTACAATTAGAGAAAAAGAAAATCTATTTTTGATGTATCTTTTTATGTCATTGCTGCATTATTCTGTCATAATTGTGCCCAAAAAACCCAATAAACTGTTTAAAGAGGAGCATCAGTTTTCTCCCCAAATACTATCAGAAACAGATCAGTAAGATCATCATGAGAAAATATTTTCGGTGCAATCTTTAATATAAAGTATGAAAATTACAATTTGAGAAAAAAAAAATTATTTTCGATATATCTTTTTATTTCTATCGATTCGTCATTCTGTCAAATTCTGTCCAACAGATGAGTAAACTTTTTAAGGGAAAACATTAGTTTTCTCCCAAAATAAACCGGAACAGGAAAATCAAAATGTGAAAATATTTTCGGAACAATCATTTGTATATAGAAATTGCAATTTGTGAAAAAGAATATTTATATTGGACACATCTTTTTATGTCATCGATGTCATCTATCAAAAGTCCAACAAATCAATAAGCTTTTTTAAAAAGAGCATCAGTTTTCTCCACAAATTAATCAGGAACAAGAACATCAAAAGGAAAAATCATTTTTGATATAGTCAATTACATAAATTATGGCAATTACAATTTGAGAAAAAAATTATTTTGAATACATCTTTTTATGTCATCGATGTCAAAATTTTGCCCTATAAATCAATAAATTTTTTAAGGAGAACATCAATTTTCTCCATAAATCAATCTGGGGCAGGAAAGTCAAAACGAGAATATATATATATTTTAAATGTTTTACATAAATCAATGAAATTACAATATGAAAAAAAGAAAATTGACTATACATATATCTTTTTATGTCATGGAGGCATCATTTTGTCAAATTGTGCCCAGCGAATCAATGAACGTTTCCAAAAAGAACCTCAGTTTTCCATCTAAAAAGAACAAAAAAAAAAAAAAAAAATGTGAAAATATTTTCGGAACAATCATTGATAGAAATTTTAGAAACTGCAATTTGAGTGAAAGAAGATTTATTTGGTTGTAACTTTTTATGTCTTTGAGCTATCATTCTGTCAAAATTGTCCTCTATAAATCAATAAATTTTTAAAACAGGAACACCAGTTTTCTCCATAAATCAATCAGGAACAGTAAAATCAAAATGAGAAAATATTTTTGGAGCAATCTTTGATATAAACCTGGTAAATTACAATCTGAAGAAAAGGAAATATATTTCAGATATATTTTTGTTATTGATGCGCCATTTTGTCAAAACTGTGTAAAACAGATCAATGAATTGTTTGAAGGAGAACATCAGTTTTCTCCATAAATCAATCAGGAACAGGAAAATCAAAATCAACCGATAAAACTCACTGACTATCAGCAGTTTACTTCGATACCGAGCAAATAGACTTGGAGCAAATCTCACCCTGTAATGGAAGATAGTGTGTTAGAAGAGTTTTTTTTTTTCCTTACCCAAACACCATCAAAGTTTCATTATTGCACTTTCTTCTAGTCCCAACTACTGATTCTTACTTTCCCAGTTGGATAAAGAACAGCTTTATACGTGAGCAAGAGCTTGTCTTTCTTTTTTGTCTTCGTTATCCTTCTTTTAATGTTCAGCTGAGACGGCAGAAGTGTTTCTGTGTATCATTTAGGGATTAAGGAAACCGTTAAAAGAAACTTATCTGAAAGATGCAACTTCTGAGAGTTAGAGGTCATTAAATATTATCAAGAAATATTTTTCTTTTTTGAAATCATAAATTATTAGGTTGTTCGGAAAGTAATTTCGTTTTTTCCTGACAAAGGATTTAATTGCATTTTTCGCACCCAATTTCATACTTAAACCGCAAAATCATTTTATGTTTTAAGAGATGATATAGCAAGGCTTGAGTGTGAAAAAGTGCAGCTGATTCTTCGCAGTAGTTTTTGGATGGTGCCCTTTTAAATATGGAGAGCAATAAGCAGCATTTTCGTCATTTTTTTCTTTTTTGCTATAAAAGGTAAAAATGCTGTTCAAGCCAGAAATAAATTAGCCAATATGTGTGGAGAAGATGTGTTAACAGTACATCAGTTCCAGAACTGATGTACTGTAACTGATGTACTGTAACTGATGTTTTTCCTTCAAATGAGGAGGTCAAAAACCACCTCGATCAGTTTTTTTTTACAGCAAAGACCAAAACTTTTATGAGCGTGTAATCATGTTACTACCAAAAATATGGCAAAAGGTATTAGACCAGAATGGCAATTTTATAATTTAATAAATAATTTATTCATTAAACGAAAATTTCTTTTCATTTTGACAAAAAAATACGAAATGACTTTCCGAACAACCCAATAATTAGAAAAATTAATGAAAAAAATTATCAGAATATTATTAAATTCTAATTGTTTTATGGTTTTCATTTCATTTATTATTTTTACTCATTTTGGGAGCTACCAAAAAATTACTACAAATTGTTTCAACCTGTTCGATAATCAATATTATAAAATTATTTTTATATGCCATAAAGTATCGAAATTATTAATTTTCTTAAAGAAACCTTTATATCATGAATTGGAATAAATTAATTTATTTGGCAAATATGAATTCTATGAGTCTCACGATTATTTCTATATTAATATAGAAAAAATTAGAATTAATGTAACAAAGTATTTTTTAAAAATATATAATTCTAGAATCCATTGCTCAGTAATTTTAAGATTTCACGTTTGTTGTACGTAATAAATAAATCATTTTGTACTCAAATTTATTAAGAACATGCAAAAAACAATTTTAGCTCATAATTTTTTTCAATTAAAAATGAAAATGTATAAAGCAATTTAATAAATTTCAAAATTATATTTGTTATTAAAACTTATTCAGTATTTTCTAGCTTGTAAAAGGAATTTACAAGTCAAGTGTAAGTAACTTTCATCAGAGATTAGTATTTTAACATAGTGCCCAGAAAAATATATTATTAAAAAGAATTAAATACATAAAAATGAGGATTGAGCTCACGAATCCTAATTTACAAGAAAATTGAATAATACCGTTCCAACCACTCAGGAACGGCGGAGGCAGACAGCAATGATTTAAAAATTCAATTAAATAAAATAAATCCCTAGTCATTCATTCATCCATCATAAAACAGCCAGCTTTCAACCCCTGATCTTTGATCTTAAAAGCCAGTGCTCTAACCACTGAGCTAAGGTGGCTTCAATAGACGCTTCACCCTTGAGGCGAAAATGAAATTTCAGCAAATCATATCGAAATGCGCAAAAGTGAAAATACTCCTTGCACTCCAGCCTCCAGGGGGAATTGAACTCACGATCCCTGGTTTACAAGACCAGTGCTCTGACCACTGAGCTATGGTGGCTTCAACCACCGCTTCGCCCTTGAGGCGAAAATGAAATTTTAACAAATCATATCAAAATGCGTAAAAGTGAAAATGCTCCTTGTTCTCAAGCCACCAGTGAGGATTGAACTCACGATCCCTGATTTACAAGACCAGTGCTCTAACCATTCAGCTACGGTGGCTTCTTCAATAACAAAATCGCATTTGAAGCTAAAATGAAATTTTTCCAAATGATGTCGAAATGCGTGAAAGTGAAAATACTCCAACCACCAATGAGGATTGAACTCCCGACCCCTGGTTTACGAGACAAGTGCTCTAACCACTGAGATATGGTGGCACCACCAGCAGCTTCGCATTTGAGGCGAAAATGAAATTTTTGCAAGCGATTCCGAAATACGTAAAAGAGATTTTTCTTTTTCTAAAATTTCTTTTCAAAAAATATTCGCCATATTTGTTCAAATAAAGACATCAGAATCAGTATTCTTCGAGTTTTTTCAGGAATAGTAAAAATGATGTTCGATTATTGTTCCAGTTGTTTCTAGTTGCCGAATTTTGTGTTCGTGTTTAAAAATAAATTTTTTTAATTAATTTTTAATACTCATCACAAATGAGATTTTGCCAAATTTAAATGATCAAATTAAAAACAGAATGTTGCATTCCAAATAATTATAATTTGTTTTTGAAATCTTCAAAAACCACATTGATTTAAAAAGATTTTTATATTAAATCGGGATGCGAACTTAAAACACGATAATTACGAAGTTTCTATCTGAAATATGTCATAATCGCAATAAAGAGAGACATGAAAAAAATCGTATTTAAAAGAAATGAAAATATAAATACACTGGTTTAAAAAATAAACGCCAGTTTTGCGTTATAACGTTACTATCACAATTTAATGTCACTTTGTTACCAAAGAATTCCACTTCGATAAGAAAATTCCTAATTGATTGAGAGAAGCATGAATATAAAATTATGGATAAGAAAAATGTTATGAATTAAACGAACTGCTATTCCCGGTTGATTTCCAATATTGGTTTGTATAACACCAATAAAAGGTCTTTATTCTATTGCGCAGATATCTGCAAATTTCATAATATTTTCCAAATCCCAATCCAATCTTCATGTTCAAACACCACTTGCGTGATCTGTCTTCTTTATTCACCAGAAGCACATGTGAATATATTTTCTGCGAAAAACATCCCTACCTTAATTACGTTTCTTGGACAACTACAATCCAGAATCGTAATCCGGATCATAGGTTGGGAAATTCTGGACATCAGATCGTGACAGTTAGCTCTTTTCTAGCTGATTAAGTCTCCAGGGTACGGAGTGGCCATATTTTTTTGTTATTCAGTTCTTTTTTTATATGTGTTCGGCAATTTGTTCTCATGGCCTACAGAAACGTGTACCATCGGGAGCTTCAGTGATAAAAATCTAGCAGAGAGGGTAACGTATAAATACATCATAAGATGAGTTACGACCTCCAGGTGATGCAGAAGGAGTGATGCCAAGAAAAAAAAGGATAAAAGAATGAAGAATAGGGTATCAGATATCGATAAAAAAACAGAAGACAAAAAACTTTAGAAAAGTTGTTTAAGAATGAGGCTAAATAGAATTATCGGTAGTCAATAAATATTTTGCCCTCCAGTAACTGCCTCTATATCTTGAGGAAATAGATAATATCGAAAACGAAGCCCTATGGTGAATTTTATTTCAACAAATAAGAGCTTTTCTTTCTCGTATATGAAGTATAGAGAAAGGTATAATAGATCAACGATTCGAACAAGAGATTTGTAAGAATCTCCAGATTTTAGATTTCCCTGAATCTTAAAAAAAGCATTTTTGGCATTATACTTTTATATCTATTTTTCTGTCAGTCTATCTATCTATTTGTCTATCTGTGAACATGATAGTTTAAAACTACCGTGAACAATACATCAAAAAGTAACTGCCACCAGTAACTTCATCTTCAAAGTATAAAATATTGTAGATAGTAAAGAAAATAAAACCCTATAGTAAATTTTATTCCAACAAACAAGAGATCTTTTTTTATTTCGGATATAAAGTATGGAGAAAGGTGTTTATCGACCATAAATTAGATCTCGAGATTTGAAAGAATCTCCAGATTTCAAACCTTCTTGAATGCGAAAATTTTTTTTGGCATTATATCTATATGTGTTTTCGTTTGTCTGTGAACATGATAGCTTAAAACTGCTGTTAACTAAAAATCTGAAATTTGGTATATAGAATTATAGCCAAATTTACAGATTCCTATTAAATCCTAAACGAAAATCCATTTACAGGAGTCTATATAGATGGTTGTACGACTGCGAGTAAACTTGATAGTTACAAAAAATTAAAACTTGGATAAATAAAATTTGGTTCGCATGTTTAGCATTTTAAATATAGACAAATTTGAACAAAATCCGTTAAACGGTTGATTGTCTTTCAATCTATACTTTCACACGCGTGTAAATGTAATAAGTCTTAAACGTAATGACTTAAATCGATAGATTCAGTATTATAGATTCAGCATGTAATTACAACAATCTAAAAAAATTAACTACAAGGAGCTTTTGTTACTACTACGAAACTAAAATAAGCAGTTTATTAGAAAAGGAGCCTCATAATGTGATTGCTTGTGCATTTATTCTACCACTGATAATTCTGATTAGTTTTATATTAATACTAAAATTATTCAAGGTAATTTGTTTACATAATGCACTGGAACCACCGTTTTAAGCCATAAATTCGATGTGATATTTTAATGTAGAAGAACATAGAGGTTAGAGCGTTTCTAAAGAATATTTGTTGAATTGTGAGAGTACCATAATTTTAAAAAAATCAAGCAAGATAAGTGAAGTGTTCCAGCTGACAAAGACAAAAAATCTGAAGCGTCATGACAAAATAGTCACCTTTGGTGGCCAGCTTTCTTGCTCAGGTAATTAACTTTTTAGGTTGTTAAGTAATTAATAAAGGTTGAGATAGCCTGGTTGGAAGGGTGTTGAAACGTGTACGTTAAGTTGCAAGTTCAAACCCGCCAACCGAAGATTCCCCGAGTGTGGTGGTAATTTACTCACGTCTAAATCTGTCGTGGTTACAAAGTCGTCGAGAGTCGTGGTCCATGTCGAGAGTAATACACTGAGGGTACTGGTTCAAATGTGATCGCTCTGTGATTCAGGTCTAAATTACGATCTGTCTATGAGTGAATGAAAATGCATGAATGTAGTTCGTCTCGTGAAAAGGATTGTGACTCTTGAGTGGCAAAGTCTTTCTCTTGGCCCAAGATGGCGCAACTGAAAAAATCAAGAGACAGACCCTATCGACTGAAACCACTGTCTTCGTAAAAGCGGACTTGTCCAATGGCAAGTGCCATAAGAAACAATATAACAGTAAATAATAAGAAATGAATTTATTCTTTACAATTTTCACCTTAGAATTTAATACGTCCAAAAGGCCAGAAATCAAGGGAATCACTATAATGTAAATTAGAAAAATATATATCTTAAGAAATAAAAGTGGAAGTGAAAATCCTGCTAAGAAGCTGATAAATAGCAAAACCATTTAATCAAATCTTTTGACGAATGAATTTGAATTTCATCATATTATTATTAGATGATGATGATGATCCCCCTCATCATATTATTATTAGATGATGATGATGATCATCATCATAGATATTATTAGATGATGATGATGATGCGGTATTCGCTTTACATCGGAATATATTAGCAGCAACTTCTGAAAGCAAAGACCGAGTGCAGAAATCTCCCTTCTAGTTCTTATGAGGATGACATTCACACACTCGCTTGCACAACCCCCTTTATACATGGGGAGGGGGGCACATTCCCATGCCTCACAGATAGAACACAGACGGAGAATAACCATGCCAGAACCAGGACGACCAGATCAAGTGGAAGATGCGCTACCCCGATACCAGGAAGCCAGCTACTAATGTTATAATTCAAAAATGTAACGTCTTAGAAGTCTAAAACTTGGTATATGGTCTTATCTCCAGTATTTAGTTTTGTCTCAAATTTTTGATTTTATCGATAGAAACTAAAACAGAAAATGCATGTTGAGATTTCTTCACATAAATATAAAACACAAAACTTGCCTTGTTGTTTTAGCATACAAGAAAGAGCAAACATTACTCTTGGAATATGTAATTCAAAATAATGGATTTTGTGTTGTGTATAGATTACATAATAATGTTATATCTTTAATATTGCTTTTTAAGCAGTTAGTGTTCTAGTAAGAAAGACGGAGTTCCAAATATTTTTAAAGGATGTTAAATGAATACCAAGCCAGTGATCGCCGAGATATTAAATGAATACCAAGTCAATAACCTCCCAGCGTTAGCATTAAACTTGGTGATTATTAGGCAACTTGGCCCCGAAAGAGGCTTAGAAATACAAGAATTATTGCAATATCATTATTAGGAGCCGTGATCAGCAGATGTCTCTAGAAAATTCTATTAATGTGAGGATGAAGACAATCATATGGGGAGACGATATGTCCTTTGAAGTTTGTTCTCTATATCATTCTAACCACTTTTGTTGTTTCCCCGTGTGTTACTCATGTTTGAAAATGCATTTGTTTGAGTACAAACCATGTCCAAACCAGGACTCGAACCTGTAACGCCTAAGTCATAGGGAAAACGAGCTACCTCTAAACCATCATAAGATTTAAAAAGGTTATGTATTATATTAAATTAAAATAGTATTAAGGAAAAATTTGTACATAAATGGAATTGGAAAATGTAATTCTTGAAATAATACAACGAATCCTTTTAAAAGATAAGCGTTTTGAAATATATGGTCATAAATTTTTATCATTATCTCACAGTAATTATTCATCTGGCGAAGATTAAACCTATTTTCGTGTTCGATTAACTTTCTATATAAATCTCTTTTATGAATTTTTATATACTTTCCTCTGATTGAATGGAATTTTTGATGATACAACGAACCCTTTCCAGAAGCATTGAATTAAATGTAGCTGTAAAGAGTTTAAGGCAATAATTTGAAATTTCTGTAAGAATTTGTTTACATTAGAATGTTCCCATTCGACAATAAGTAATCAGCACGAATTTTGTGCCTAGTACGTTAGCATATTATATAATAGATTTTTGATAAATTGATCAGGGAGAAAAGTTTAAACCGAATACTTGTCTTAATAAAATAAAAGTTACGAAAGTAAACACAAGAATGCAAAATATACCTCACAATTAAGAGGACAGCTTCTGTTTCTACATTTTACTTTTCCTACTCGAACGTTGATAAAAAATGTTTTAACTTAGATGAACTGATTTCCAACGTAAGATCAATATATTCCAATGTTATCGATAATGCAAAAAACATGTACCTTATATTAAAAAAACAATTCCACATTTTGAAAATGCTGCAAAAAGTCAATTTTCATTTTTCTCATACTAAACGTTTTTTTAAACCAACAACAGATAGTTGGATTACTAGATAGTATTATATAAGTTACCATGAGATAACAGAATGGCTAACTTCACAAAAACAGCTAATGGCAAGTGGTACGATAATAATCTCTGAAACTACAAGACCTAATAATAATAACAAATGTGATTATGACTCAAACAGTAAGTCCTAAATTAAATTTCAACTTACACCGCTGAAGAAAAACTTGGAGAGGTAAAAAAAACTGTGATACGTCATTTTCCCCCTCAAAATCAGCTATCGGCAGAATCATTTTTTTAACTTTGTGTTTCTGATCTAAATTGTTCAAGCGAGACTAATCATCGACATAAGCAAGATGTAAACTTACCGCTGATGGGAATGAAAAAAAATATGATCATAGAACGTGCTTTTTAATAACTTAGGCTTAGCATCAGAAACCTCACATAAGAGCTTTAATTTAGAACTCACTGAGCTAAAAATAGCAGTTTGAGCTTTTTCTTTCTTTTTTTTTATAAGCATTTTAAATAAAGGAAGCCTGGAATGTCTACAGTTAATGGGATTTTGTTGAATTATGGCTTAGCGAGGAAAAAAAAAAGATTGTAGGTAAAGCCAGTAACTTAAATTATTGGATTTTTTCCTTTGCTTTTAGACATTTTTTTTCTTTCAAAAATCGATCAGCACTATTCCCTTGTTGCCAGTTTGTTCAAATAGTTGCATGCTGATAAAAATCAACACATTAAAAATGATTTGTCTTACAATTAGGCCTTTCATGGTCTTATTTTTAACTTGCCATATGTAATTATATAAACCATATTGCTAAGTTTTAACAATTTTATAATTAATAAAAAAATATTAAAACTTGAAATCACATTCATTACTAGACGTTGGAAGTATTCATCTATTTTGAAATATCACAAAAAATATAGGTGTATCAGTGAATTACATAATATGCAGAGCACAAAATGAAGGGTATATAAACTTTAAGAAATATAATAGTTACAATAATTTAATACGTAGTTGGAACCAAAGTTATTTATGAAGAAAGGATAATCTATGATGAGTAAATCGTGTAATAAGTGTGTAATAATTTCTAATCGTGTAATAATTTCTAATCCAAACTTGAGTATTCTATACCAAAGAGATTGTCCCTTACGAAATTTTTTATTCAAAAGTTTTTAAGAGTACGTTGAACCTTTTTAAATGACATCTTTTTTCTTTTTTTTTTTTTTTTGAAATTACACGATAAATGTTTCCAACATAAAGCTGGGAAGCTCTTCTATTTTTATGTAACTGTATTTTAATGCTTAATAATGTTTTAAATGGCTTGAAGAATAACATGCGGTTTGAACTTATAAAGAAAATTTTGAAAAATGAAGGAATCTAAATTTTTATACATTTTCCTTACCTTCTTAAAATATTTTTGGTCCACTACTATTTCAAGCAAAATAAAAAAGATTATCACATCTACAACTAATTTTAATTCTAATTAGAAAGTTTAAAATATAAATATCTTACACGATTTCAATAGAGTTTACAAGGAAAACCCATAAAAAATGACACATCTGTCTCGAACCGTTTATTAGCATGTATAATATTATAATATTAATTGAAAGCATCATAACTGGGTCAATTTGATCACAAAAGAGGAAGGAGTTTCTTTCGAGTATTTTTCTGTTGGTATGTTAAAAATATTTTAATGGAAATTGACCAATGTTTTTTTAAAGAAGGAGGTACAACAAAGGAGGTAATGTAAAACAACGCTTTATTCTTCGAAGGAACAAAAAAAAACATTCAAAATATGCACATAGAATTGCACTTTTTTGACTCTAGGTTGACATCATAAATAGACAGATAATCATTAGTTTATCCCAAACATATGGAGAGCCCAATCTGTGATAAATAATCTAAAAAAGGCATTCATATTTGCCTGAGCACATGCCCTAATAGATTTTCCAAACAAATCACAAGAAATTTTCTAAAGGCACCTGCTTTTAGGGATATATATATATATTTTAATTTTTGGAGTTTTCGGTTTTTTTGAATAAATTCTCATACATTCATCTTTGGTGCCAAACGTTGTCCAGATTTATTGCCAATATTAGTAAACTATTGAGTCATTCATTCAGTGACAGTTAAGAAAATCTGCAAAACTGTTTTCTCTGCAATTATGCTGACTAAGCGGGGAAATAGTGATAAAAATTCGAAACAATATTTTACTAAATATAAGGGATACTCAAATGAAAAGGCAAGAAACGACATTGTGGGTATGATGATGATGTCGCGTCCGTGTTTCCACGGAAAGGGAGTGCAGTAGCTTCTGAGGGTAATGACCCCTGAGCACCCAGATGGCAGAAGTCTAACTTCTAACTCAAATGAAAGTGAAACACGCATTCACTTGCACAACCCGTTTTTACAAGGGGGGGGTCATTCACACAGCTCACAGATAGAACACAGAAGAAACCATGCCCAAACCGGGACTCGAACCACATCACGAGAAGATACGCTACCCCTATGACAGGACGCCGGCCATTGTGGGTATAAATGAAGATTTTATTCAAAGTAAACACCATAGATTTCAGCTCAAAGATCCCATTGATTAACTAGCAGAGGATTTCTTGTTCTCAGAATTTCTGTGGCAGTGGCGAGATCCAGTCCTTCACATTGCCCTTTAATTCGCCATCGGAGTTGAAGTGATTCCCTATCAGATGTATTTTTCTGAACCTCAAACTACGATGTGTACTGTGAGACACTCCGAAGACTACGCAGGTCCATCAAGAACAAAAGACCGGGACAACTCATAGAAACTGTAGTTCTGCTCAATGATAACACGCTTCCAGACGTCTCCAGGGTCATACATGCATAACTGGTCAAGTTCAAGTGGAAGAAGTTCGACCATCAACCGCACAGCTCGGACATGTCGACCTGCAATATTCAAGTGTTTATTCTCCTGAAAAAATATCTGAAAGGGAAGCACATCAATTCGATGGCGAACTCACGGACACTATAAAGAACTGGGAGTCGTCAGGGCCATAAAAATTCTGGAAATAAGGATTCCTTCTTCTCCTTGAGATCGTTGCGCTCAGACCTATGGTGTATACATTAAATAAATTCTTCATTTATACCCACAGTATCGTTTAGTACCCTTTCAGTTGAACACCTTTTGTATAACTATAGAAATAGAAAATGATGAAATAAAAAATGATAAATATAGAAATAAAAAATGTATAGAAAAATGATGAAAATTTTAGAGTTCGTAATTTTTTCAGTAATGCATAAATAATCTTAACCAATAATACCTTTATAGTAATTTTTAAAGTCATTTAGGCTTTTTTTACAGTTGGAATTATGTACACACTTTTTAGAAATTAATTAATAAATCACAATTAATACACATCTTGTATATTAAATCTGATTTAAACTAATGAATATTTTATGCAACATATGTTGTATTACAAAAATATTAATTATGACAAAAATTTTATGCACGCATTTCTAAAGAGTTTTAAATTTCATACTTTTGAATTAAATTACATTACATAAGAAACAAGCTATCTATAAACAGAAAACCAATTATATTCTAAACATTGCACTTTATTACAACTAAAACCTTATTTTACTTTCTCCACTTAATTTATCATTAATAACGTTCTGTCTAATTTTACAAACAAATATAAATTGCTCTAAAACTTTTGCTAATTAGAAACAGTTAAAGTCTTTAACTTAACTTCTCGATCAAAGTAACGCTCCCTTCATTAAAAACTTTTCTGGTGGCTTTCGTGGCAAGTGCAGGGGTGAAAGTGCAATTAAATGAATTCTTACTTGGAATATCGCACGCGAAATATTGCAAATGAGCACAGGCACGGCAACATTATCGCTGCGACCAAGAGGCTTAAGAGAGGGCAAGTTCATCTACACCCGTGTTATACGATGTTGGCATGACTTTAGTATAACATTACTTGATTTAATTAGAAAATTTATTAAGTTAGTTTAATTCAACATGTAATGTATTTTTATCTGAATCTTTTGGAAATACAATTGTGGTAAACTAATGAACACATTATTCCCTAACTAATCATCAATGCACCATAAAATTTTAACTAATTATTCTAGACGTTTGAAAAACATCAAAATAAATTCTTATTTATATACAATTAGAATAACACTTAGATTTTGCTTATTCTATATAGCATTACAAAGTTCAAGTATGTTCAGTACAAAAATGAAGTTAAGGCATCCGACTACTTTCAAAGGAAAATTTTTGAAAAATTGGACTTTTAAAAAACTATTAATTGTTTTTAGATATGTTATCAATTATAAACACTATAAAGACAAAAGAAATTAGTTGAAAATATAATATATTTTGAGAAATAGGAAAATTGGCAGTAAATTTTAATGAAATTGAACCAAAAAGCAATTGCAGCAATCCTATTTTTCTTCGTACTCAAGTTATAAGATATAATGATGAATGAAATGAACCAAAATCTTAAAAAAACATTGAGATACAAAGAAGTTATGGGTCAAAATATATGTATGTATGTATTTTTTTCATTATTTCACCACTTAATTTTTTTAAAACTCATATAAATCAAAAAGTATTTGACAAATTATAAAAATTTTGGTTCATATTATTTAAAGAACACCCTTAAATGTTTATATAAATACTTCAATTAGTTTTTGAGGTATCATGTTAACGCTGGAAAATTTTTATGAAAATTAAAATTGAAATTAAAGACAAATATTAGCTTAAAAACATTTTTTTCTTAAAATTCCCCTGGATGATAGGTTAGACCTTTTTCTTAGAAAATATAAACTGTTTTGAAAAGAGAAAAGTCTGAACTATAAGAAATAACAATAAAAAAAACCTCGCCAATGTGGTCGATTACCATTGTTTTGAACGTAGTCGGATACCTTAAATTAAATGAAGTTTTGAGTAAATCGTCATAGAAACGAATATAAAATTTCCCACTTCTCTCTCTAATTTTTGCTCTTTATTTTGGTTTTATCAACATATGCTTATTTGGATATATCTTTGCAGTTCCTGCAAATCTAACACCCTATTTCTATATTTTTCTAATCTTTACTGCAAAACATGTAAACAAAGGGCAATGATATGGAACGCTACAAATCTTATAGCAATAGTTTCATTTCCTTTTGCACTTTATCCTTTATGATGACCTGGTTTGTCAGGACTCATAATTAAAAAAACTTTCTGTTAAATGTTTTTTTCCACTTAGTCTTTATAGCTGTCACAACAAAATCTTTACATACTGCAAATCATGATAACAATGTAGCTTAGAATAATATTTTATAAGCTTTTCACAAGCTGATAATTGTGCTACGCACTTCCCTTGTTTTCTGGATATATCTTTACACAATCAATTAGTTTACAGGAAAAACACTGGCGTTTGAAAATGGGCGCACTGAAAAATTTACTCGCCTTAGACTCTCGTTCTAAAGTTAAGTCTAAATGCAGTAAAATTTCCAAAATTTGATTAAAAGCGTATTTTACAGCTGAAACCATCTCAACATGAAATAATAAATCTAATCTTTATACTTTGTTTAGCAGCGATATAAAAAAATTGAATTATATATTACTAAAAAGGATGATCAGGACTAGATTGTCAGTTTTACAAATAAGGTGAGCGTATGTGTGTGAACCTTGTGAATAGAATTTAATAGATACGTAGATATAAATTAACTTTTGAAATTTTCACCTCGATTTATTTCACAACAACAGTCGATACTTTTCCGTTATACGGGGGCAACGAAAATATCGCCAAAAAGTCGCCAAATAATCGTTAATCGAAAAAAAAGTGAGAAAGTCGACAAAAAAATGCAAAATTACGTCAAATCTCACGTTTAGGAACGTTTTCACTATGCTCGCACTTGGCTACTTTGTTCCCGTTTTATTTAAATTGGCAACATTTGTTTTGTCATTCGCTTCGCTTGGGGATTTAACTTACGTTTAGCTCACATTGGCGACATCTTGCACCCATATAACGGAAAAGTATCCAGGAATTATATTATAAGCAGAGAAAAAGCGATAAGTATGGCGTCAATTGATATCGCTATACAAAAATTAAATGGAGAAATTTTTACCTTCAATTATTTTACGAAGAGATTCTGATAGGAGTTTTTTTTATTGACCTGTCGATTTAGGCAAGGGAACCTAAGGTATCTTTGAAAGATAAGAGTTAAAGATTTTTTTATCCATTCAATCCGACTTAATAGTAAAACTTGAAACTTAATACAAACTTACACAAAAGAGAATAAAACTAAATGATAATTAGTTTTAATGAAATTTTGAGATATAAAAATCACAACAAATAATTTTTAAAAAATTATAAAAATTGAATAAATTCGAAGAATTTTTGGAACTTGTAATAGATGTTCGTATTAGGAATTCCAACAAAAATGTCTCAATAAAAGAAACTACTGAAAATGGAAAAAATGAATGCTTTCCTTCCAATTTCTTTTTAAATCCTTGATTCAAGTGAGAAATGAGTTCGGGCTGTTTTCCCCATTGGAAAACTGGCTGATTTCTAACCTAATATGTAAAAAAGAAAACATTAAACATTTGATATTTACGCTATAAATTCTAAAAAAATTCCATATGGAATTATTTTTTGTTGTTGTTGTTTTTTCAACATCTTGTAACTTTGTTCTAACGAAAGGTACAGAAAAAAAGAAGAAATATTTTAGCTATTCTATACTAAAAAAAATTTTAAGGAATTTTTATGCTAAAAAACGAGGTTTTTTTTAAATGTAGTTTAAAAATAAAAGTTTCTTCTTCTTGATGTAACATTCTCGCTAACATTCTCAAAAATGTAACATTCTCAAAAATAAAATATATATTCATATCATTACGCTAAGAGAATTCCAAATAGCTCTTGAAAATAAATGCAAATTACATTAAAATCTATTTTAGTGCAAATTTAATTCTAAAAAAATCTGAAAGAAAAGCCTTATGTTTACCTTTGAAGCTATGATTAGCTGTGTTTGTGCATTTTCTAAACTCATTTGAAATGTTTAAAAATTCAATCGAAATCATATTTCTTATTCAATTAAGTTATTCAAAGGATATTCTTTGAATAAATTAATTGAAGATGGCTGAACTTAAAATTAATGGGCTTATATATTCAGAAAGCGGATTATTGATTTTATAATCAATATTTTTTTGTGAGCTGGATTTTGATTTCCTTTTATTGATTAAAAAAATAACTCTAGCAAGTCCTCTATGCATAAATTGTTTGTAATCCATATAGAATCAAACAGAAATTGCAAATTAATTCTTAAATTTTAAAAAACGTTTTAATCAGCTAATTTATTTTAGATAAAATAAGACTGCACTCATAACACACCTAAACTCGATAACAGCTCTAAACAAATGGAAATAGAAAAGCGTGCATCACCAAAAAAAAGGGGGGGGGGAATAAATATTATGGAAATTAAAAAAGCATGCATTAGTTGTTGGGCACCCAGCACGTTTGAAGTAAAAGCAGTATCTTTAATCGTTACGTTACTTACAGTATCTTTAATCGTTACGTTACTTACAGTATCTTTAATCGTTATCCTAGTTCTTCGAAAAATTCGCCAAAAAGTCGCTAAAAATGTAAAATTATGCCAAATTTTACATTCCAGCAAGTGTTTTCACTTTGTTTGCGTTTTGTTCACATTTGCGATATCTTGCGCCCGTATAAAGAAAAAGTGCCTTTTAATCTTATAGGCTGGTAATAAATGTAGAAATGGTTTCATTCTTTTAAAGCATTTAGCACTGGTTTCATTTTACGATGAAGAATCAACGCTTTTTAATTGGAGTCTTCTAATTTTCGTACCTACTTTTGATATTGATTTACCGTTTATTTGCGTAGCATTCCGAGAATCATATTATATTAGGCATTCGATCTCTTAAATTATTTTTATTCTCTATATTACATACATGATATTTTACAGTTTTACTTTTTTTATTCCTTACATTTTTTTTTAAATTCTAATTAATTTACCTTCAGTGTTTCATTTTTTTATCGCTGAATACTTATTTTTAAAATTTGAAATTGTATAATTGTTTAGTATATTATACATTTGTTATACATATATATTACTACGGATTTATTCTTTCGTCGGGATTCTTGCCGATGTGTTGGTCGATGCAGTTAACAATCCTTTAGTAGAAAACAACGACGGCTTTTATTGCACATGAAGAAACGAATACGCAGGGAAGGCAAATATATACAGCCGAAGCGAACGCGAATAATACACTATAACAAACAAGTAATAATCGGTAGCAACGACAACCACAGAACCTAAAGCGGACCAGACCGTATTCAGCAGAAGAAGGAAATCTACATAGGCTCACTCTAGGACCTTTCGCCCACGATTTTTTGCCGTCTCCTTATCTGCACTTACGACTACCGACCGATTATACATGCCTGGTTACTCAACACACGACTCAAAGCGGATTCCACAATAAACACCAGGACTCAGCACATAGCTCATTTCAGCAAACGTTTGAGCTCCACACAACACTTGGCACTTCGCCGGACTTCGCTAACTTCTCTATAACTCTACACTGGACCCATTTCACTAATACGACTCCAACTGATTGCAGATTGAGACAGTCGGCTTTTTATAGTTCCTGGAAAGCTGGCTGGGAAGGCTCTAAACCAATCAGGCAAATCTCGGTTCTTATTGGTTGAATCAAAAAAATTCTAGAAGTTTGCATTTCTATTTATTTCGTCGCCAAGTTCAGAGATCACTGACGCGGCACTCAATCAGCACCAAACAGAGCTAATAAATAGATAAAAATGACCTTTTAACTTCCCTCAAAAAACATTCCATTCTAAATCTATATAAACCTAGAAAACTTTTATACTTCTTCTTTAGTTTAAATTTATTGAAACTATTCTGGATATTTTGATTATGGCTCGAACAAAGAATTAACAACAACAACACACACACACATACACACACACACACACATATATATATATATATATATATATATATATATAACCTTATAAGTTTTCAGCATTTTCATTCATACAAATAAATATCAATTCCCAACTTAAAATTATTATATTGAAAACATAAAACAGAGTGCAAGACATGCTTCATATTTAAATCATTTCAAGCGATGCTTCATATTTGAATTATTTCAAAAGATACTTCATATCTATAACTCCATTGGAATCATAATTGATTTGCGTAACAGCAAACCTGAGGAGCATGATGGTGCAACAATATTAATAACAAGCTCCCAGCTCATTCAAAAATGCAAAGCTAATCATTATTCTGGAAACAGAAACACTGCCCGCTGGAATTAGTTTCAAATCAAACACTAGTCGAAACTGATCTCTCACACGATTCTGTAATATCTGAAGGTAAACAGATTTCAACAGCATGGCGCACGGAGGTTTGTAATAATTTGCTGTTTCCAATTCGTCTAAACTAATAGCAGGATTTCAGATAGAGCCTTGACCCATCTTTCTCATAATGATTAATAGTAAATCAACAAAAAAATTTAAATTTTATCAAATATTCTCTAAATTATGCAGAGCTCATTAAAGTAACATTAAAATTCTGCACAAAACTTTGTAAAGGAATTCTGCAATTACATTATTAATTTAAAAACAATATAAAAAATATGCTGCGTTGATTAATCATGCAAAGAATAAATAATGCTATAAATCCTGTTTGACTGTTTGTACTTAACAAGCCCGTTGACATCTATCTGTCAGAGATTTAAGCAAAGTGAAGTTCTCTTCTTTTTTCAGTAGTGCCAACTAGGTACAAGAGCGCGACTTAATTACTTCATGCGTGAAATTCGCTTGCACGTCTCTTTTTACTCTGGGGCACATTCACACACTTCTTAGATAGAAAATACAACCATGTCCGAACTGAGACTCGAACCCGGGAAGGAAGACGCATTACTCTTATGCCAGGGGCCAGCAATATAAATTCTTAAAAAGTAATAAAATAAGGATAAATGATTTTCCAGGGCTTAAATTGTCTCCGTTCCATTTTTGAATTGATAGAAATGCATTAATTATTTCTTACTAATGTACCCGGTGTGCTTTACTATTGAAATAAGTGGGAGGAATCACCCCAAAACTTAAAAGGGATCTCTTATAAAAACGTTTAACTAGAGAAAGTCAAGCAGAGCATTGGCATAAAACAGTTGTGAAATATTAATTTCTCTCTCTCTCTCTCTG
>JAPMOQ010000054.1:189592-210174 GCA_026543055.1 Argiope trifasciata | reverse complement strand
ATAGTTTTTACGAAAGTAAGTTTGGCTTCTTTTTTAAAAGAATTGACAGAAAAAATACGAAAATCGAACAATTAAAACAGGATGGAGGACGTATTTGTTTCTGTTTAAATGCACGAGATACATTTAAACATTCGAATATAGTTCTTTTTTTGTCAGTGAATGTAACAACAGAAGTTTTTATTTTTATTTTGTGAGAAGCACATTAGATTGAATTCTAGCAGTCGTATTATACTGCTAGAATTCAATTGAACAGCATTTTAGAAACTACTTGAATAATGCAGTAATTTCTATCTACTATTTCAAATACTCACAGATAATGGCATATCCATATCATTGTTTATAATTACATTTGTTTACAGAATCATGAACACTGTAAATATAAAATTAAAGAAGCTTACGCAGTAATCTTTACCTGACACCTTTTCTAGAATCTATTTATCCAACTATTTCCACTTTCCAATGCATCATATATAACTCAAATTATTTATCACCTGAAAACTCCACGCCAAATTAAATCCGTCCAAGAGAATGAGTGAATGAATGAGCACGTGCTTTCTCATAGCAGGCACTAGCAATTAACTTTTCCTTGTCCAGGAGTGTCCCCAAGTCCCCAAACACTGGAATCCCTTCTCTCGTTCTGGCTATTTGTCTAGTTGTCTTCTAAATAAGGAGCATCCCCTGACTTGGAAAGTGACTTCTGAGGCAAAAGTGGCTTCGGGGCAGTGACGCCAACCCCTCCTGTGTAGATTTACCATTCCATTTATGCAGAAAGTTTCCCGCCTTGGTAATTGTAAGGTTGGCATTCTCTGTCCAGAGAATAATGTAGCCGTAATAAGATACTGAAATATATTACGGTAGGTTGATGGGATTATGTGCGTGCGTTTGCCTTGTTAAATTTTGATTTAAGTTATCTGTTCTCAGGTGCAAGTTATTTGACATGGATATTGCATACGTTGGACTCCTTGTTATTCCAGATAATAGTTAAGAGTCTTTATATTAAATCTGTTACGGCTTTCCAGTTTGTAGTAAATTCGATTACGTCTGTAATGGATTTGGATTTCCTGGGCAATCATTAGAATAATCACCTTTCGAAAATGAATTTAAAATTATATTACAATTATTCTAATAGTATGTTAATTTAATATAAGTTCTATGTTTACCTTATAAAATAAAAGAGAACTGTTTCATTTGAAAATTATCATTCAAAAAAGCTTTCGAAACAAGCTGAGTAGTGATCTCTAATTTTTATTTTGTAATTTTTACATAAAATAAAGAATTAATATTATAATCGTTACAAAATTCGATTTCGATATTTAAATAAATCTCCATGTTTTAGAATTTTTAAAGAAAAGAAAAAACATATTTTGAAATTATATCTATTTGTTTGAAAGTATGATAACTTAAGAGTTCAAAAAGTGAATGGAGTTTAGTATGCAGATTCACACTAAAATTGGAAGTACATGTAAAATATTGTATTTAATTTTTCTAATGAAAATTTGTCTGTCGTTTCATTTGTGTTACTGAGAAAACGATTATAAAACTACAGCAAAATATATGGACAATTTCGAATATGAAGGTATGAAATATAATTTTGTAACTTAAAAGTGTCTTAAACAAATTATAATTAAGTGCATGAACTGGTAGACGACGATTCCCTATTGATTCTATCGAATTCATATGAATGTGAATTCAAAAATCTAAAAGGTAGTAGACGATTAAATCTCAATATCTAATCAACACCGAATTTGTAGATGTGCATCTAATTTTGATCTAAATTCATCAAATCATCTATGTGTTTATATACTTAAGTACAACGACTGAAACCTGTAACACGTAATATAAAAGACTTTTATCTTTAGTATCAAATTTGTCACGCTGTATCAAATTTCGGGCCCAATTGGGCAAAGAAAAGGAAGTAAAATAGGTAAAAAAAATACAAATATATCAATACAATAATTTACAAATATGTAAATTCCAAACATAAAAGTTTCTTATTCTGCACGTACGTGAATACTTTAACAAAATATTCAGAAAAATGAATTGATTCTACTTCATTCACTTTGTCAATCGACATTAAATTTGAATAAATAAGGTTAATAAAAACTAATTAAGCTAATAAGATTTAAAAATATGTATGCGTATCTGTATACTTATTCTTTAATTTATAATTCGCATATCGCCATAGGCGTCATATTTGATTACCGATAAATTGTTTAAAGATACCACCGAATATTAATTATCCACCAGATTTATCTAATATGAAAACTGTGTTGCTTTAATTGCAATACTTATGTTCTGTTTATTGTGTACGTGAATCTTTCAAATGGAGATCAGCCTCAAAACATCATAGTGCTATTAAAAACTTAAATGCCTGGTTCATCTACTTTCTAACTTATTTCGCAATATTATAGCTTCACTTTTTTATTTGTCTTGTGGTAATTATAATGATATGAAACTTTATCTTTTTTTTTTTTTTGCCTTTCATCAATGGATGAAAATCAAGCGATTAAATGCCTGATGAAAGAGAAAAAATTGTTTGCATTTGTTGTCTATAATCTATTGTTGAAAAAACAGGCACATTTAAAAAAAAATAAAATTTCAAAAAATTTTGCTAGTCTATTCAATTAATACCATTAAAAAGACATTCCTTAAGTTTTGAAACCGTATCAAATTCAATTTTTAACAACAATTTTTTCTATAGCTATCTTTAAAAAGACCTAAATTCAATTTATTTTTTCTTAATTAATTTCTTTAAAAAATCACTCCGAAGAGCTTTTTTTTATTCTCAAAGGTGAATATCCACCAAATTTTTTAACTGCAGGTCTGATGAGCACAGTTAACTTAGATACACTGATATTCATCTTTTTTTATAATTAGAAACGATAAGAACCTCTATTATAAATTTTCCAAAATTCCTTAATTTCTCTAAGCATTAAAAAGAGTTCACGGTTATTGAGATTCTCAATAAAATTTCACATGAGATTCTCAATAAAATTTCACAAAACTTTAGATATTCAGAAAGCGAGTGAAAAATTCTCATTCCAACCTTCAAATTCCACCTTTACCTTAAACAAATGAAGGTACACAAAAGAGTTGGAAAAACAAACCTCTAATTTCTACCACTGAACATTTCCAACAATTTTTAACTTTTTTCTCTCTCTCTCTCTTGTTACAAAAATTGCTCCCATACATCATCTTTAATTATAAATGTCGTGAAGCTCCTAACGAACTTTTTAAAATGTTGCCAAAAAGATAAAATATAGTAGAAAGAGGTTCACAAATTATCTTCTGGTATTTTCCTCTTTGCTCGATTGATCGGACACGTTTCTGGTTACATGGTTTCGATTATTTTAATGAGAAAATAAATATTAAGATAAATTATCTGAAAATATTAAAATTTTTAAAAAAACGGGAAATAAAGATTTTGGCAGTTTGAAGCATGAATGAAAGTACTGCTGGTAGATTATTTATTCAAATGAGGTAATTTGTCATAATTACTATTCTGCTGTAAAACGAGCTCGAGCGGAAATCTGCAAATGGCGTATTTATTTCAGTAAATATTACTGTCGAACATTTTCTTTTCTTTTATTGCTTATTAAATTGGCAAAGTTGAATGCATATTAATGATATGTAAATTCATAAAAATTAGGTAACATAATAATTTTAGTGTAAATATTATTTCTTGCACAATACTTGCCAAAAACATCTGAAAATGATAATCGTTTTATTCTATTTTCAGAAAATGAAAATCTTCAGAGCAGCATCATATCCATTAATTTCTAATGATAGCCATTTATTAGAAATTTCTCTTTAAAAACAATTATTTTAAAACTTTTATGATAATTATAGAAGATAATTCATTAATTTTTATCAGATTTAGCTCATTCAGGACTTAAATGAGAAGCATTATTTAAATCATCAATAGTTTTCTTTCTAATAAAATTTTACTGAAAATGAAAAAGGGGCCAAATTGTGCTATCAATGATTGTTCAAAAAATAAATTATCATTTTCCCCCTTTAACCTACCCTATTCATTTTCCCAGTTATAATGGAAGAGCAGAATTTTTACCGAGATAATAATTTCCCAGATAAAAATAGCATATTATCATTTATTCATTATTTTATAAAAACACAAATTTACACTACGGTTCTTGTTTTTTAAGAGAATTTTATCAAATTCATAGAACTGTTCTATTTAGCATCATAGAATATAGAATTAGAATAATAGAACTGTTCATAGAATAGTTCTAGGAATTTTTATTAAATTCATAGAACTGTTCTTATTTTATTACAGAATTTTAATCAAATTCATAGAAATGTTCTTATTTTATAAGAACAGAATTATCAAATTCATAGAGCTGCTCTAATTTTATGAATATAACATTTTAATCAGATTCATAGAACTGTTCTTAACTTACAAGAACAGAAATTTAATCAAATTCATAGAACTGTTCTTATTTTACAAGAACAGAATTTTAATCAAATTCATAGAAATGCTTTCGTTTTATAAGAATAGAATTTTCACCAAATTCGTAGAATTGTTCTTATTTTATAAGAACCGATTTTTCATCAAATTCAGCTAATACACTGGCATTGCTCAGATTTTTTTAAAAAAATTGTCAAATATTCTTATATTTTTTAGTTACAATATTATTTGTAATTGCATAAAAGATGCAAGTAAGTGTGATAGAAAATTATAAAGATTACAGTTTAGTTTTAAAATCTAATAGAATAAACTTTATAATTCTTTTACAGAAAATGAAATCCATGGCAGAATAGTTCAAAGACACAACTTTGTTTAGCAACGGAATATTTACAAATTTTATTATTTCAAAATCGTTTGCATCTATTCAATGTTTCAGATAATCGTGAAAAATTACTATATACAAAATTTCATCTATCCAACATAAAGCGTTTTAAGTTACATTGTTCACAGATACGCAATCATAGTTAAAAAAGGATATTTTTTAGAAAAGTTTAAAACATGGAGAATTTTAGGGTGGAAATTTTTAATGGTTATAAAGCTTTCTGTTTGCGAGCATGTATACGAGAAAATAAAAAAATAACATTATATTTAGCTGTCACTACAAAGTTCTAATATAGTTAGAAAAAGATATGTTACTTTCTTTAAATAAGAGTTTTTAAAATCAATTCAAAAGGATAAAGATATATTCAAAAAGGAGATAAAAACTACATTACTGATCAATTCTTAAGGTGAAAGTGAATAAAAAAATGAATAAATTATGTTAATGGGAAGAATTTTCGAACAGATAATTGCAGAATATCTCCATTTTCGTAGAAAATACAGCTATTAGTAAATTTCCAATGATTCTTTACGAGGATGCAAGGCTTTGTCAAACAGCGGTAAATGAAATAAGAGAATTTAAATTATATAAACGATAAAAAATGTCCCAAAACTCACTCGAATTCTATAAAACTATTTAAAATCATTTACCATAAATCTATGTCAAAAGCATAATAACACCTGCATGTAGCAAGTAGCAACAAAAAGTGGAAATACTTTCTAAAAACGTAACAAGATTTTTATGGAAACAGCATTTTTTCTTACTTTAATCCAATTTCACTTTGCGCTTAGTTTTGTGATTTAAAAACTCGTTTTTGAGCAATCTCCGCGCACGCGAAGTTTGATTAAAAAGAAATGGTACAAAATTTCAGCTGCGTAATGTATTTTGGGCTATTAATAAATGTTTCAAAACTCTCAAAACGAAAATTTCCGTTCTAATTAACATTTAATTTTCAGAGAACTACACGACCATGCTCATCATGCCCCGCCGAATAATTTGTTTCCATTTAAAAAAGGAAGAAGTTTCAGAAAACGTTTGCAATGCAATTTCTCTGTTGGGAAAAGTAATATGTCGTCAGTTTGCGAAAATCTCTAGAAAAGTATTGCACGAACAGAACAGTTTGGTGTTTTCAGCTGACAAAAATAATTGTTTCTGAAATGAAAAGATGTCAGAGTAAAAGGGAAAATTAATTTTTCGTGTTCTGAATAGGAATTATACCTAAATTATATTTGAAACATGTAATTTGTTTATCTTGAACAAAACAGTTGAAATGAAGATATAAATATAATTTTTTTGTAAGAACAGAAAAACGACGTTATAAATTTACAATTAAATATAATTTAATTAAATAATATTTATATTAAGAGTATCATGTCAGCAAAAATAATAATTATCAATAATGAACGTCATTTTTTTATTTTATAGAAATAAAAACATTTTTATTATCTAGTGAGAGCATGATCCTGTTTTCGTTAGAAGGTTTTGAATAATTGAAGACAACAAATAATTGAAGCTCGAAATCGAGTAGGCAATATTCATCAATATCCTTTAATTATATAACTGTATTTTTTACCAGCTTTTACCAGTATTGTATTATTATTATATGTGCTTCTTTGATAGCAAATGCGTTTTTAAAAGGTTAACCTGCTTCTACCAGTACTGCTTTATTATTACGTATGTTTCTTTGACATCAGATGCGTTTTTAAATGGTGGAACTATGACATCATAGCTGTTATTTTCATTGAATGAATTTTTTTCGGATAAAATTAAATAATTTAATTTTTTAATATGTTCAAAAAACACTCTCTTTTAATAACAGTTTTGATAAAAGTATTTTCTCTGTCTCCCAGAAGGAAATATCACTTCATTCCTTCTTAAGTGAGAAACATTGAGGGAGTAAACTTCTTTTCTAAGGTTAATCCATTATGAAACTGTTTTATGATCTCAGAACTTAGAAAATAGCAGTTAGCGTTTTAAACTGGCTAATTACTTAAATTAATTAAGACAAATAATGAATAATAAAATAAATTTTCTTACATGATAACTTTAAATTTGCGATCATAGATGCATTTTTACTTTTTTATTTATGTTTATTCTCGGGAATTTATATACAGAAGATTATAATGGGTGTTAACTGCAAACCTAATTCTTAAAATCGGACACTTAAATTTGGAATTCTAGCTTCACTAGTTTTGATTGCATATTTGAATACTTATTTCATCAGATTAAAAATTAAATATGAATGCAGCTTTTTTATCGCATTTCTTCATATTTGCTCTTATAACCTGTAACATAAATTGATGGGTAATTATTATTTCCCAAATTATTTTTTACAAAAACTGCTTTAGTTGAAAAGTAGAAAGTAATTTCATATCATAAATGTAGGTTTCAAAGTAACATGGTCAAAACATAAGGCTGTAATAGGAATAATCATCAATTTGGAATTTTTGTATGTAGAATACTTATAATTTTTCATTTGTATTTATATAAATTTTTAATGAAAATTAAAAAATGTTTTTTCTTTAACATCTATTATAATTTAATACCTTTATTACATTGTTTTTGGTATCTCCAGCTTTATAATTTTTTGTTAAAAATTTGCGTTATACACTAATATTACTATGAACTAATATTTTAATGCACTAATAAGATCAAACTGAATTAAATATTTTTGCTAATTCCTACCTTTTAATTTTTAACTATTTTCTAATTCGTTATTGTGCTTATTATAGAATCTTAGTATTTATTTTTCTTCAAATCATATTTTTGGTTAAATTCAGCAATTAATTGAAGATTAAGTTAAAATATTTAAAAACTTTGCTGTTACCGGAAGGCAGCAACTGTATAGAGGTTTAAAATTCTAATGCATCAGGATGTATTAGAATTTTTGAGTAAATAAAAAATATTAATTTTTAGATGCATGAATCTAGTGTTAAAAAAGTGAATAAAAATTATTATTTTTTAATAACGAGCAATGGCATCACCATTTATACAATTAGTTTTTATCGTTACTTATTCTTCTGGAATTACTTTAAAATTCCAGTCTTTTCTTTTGCTAAATATTTGATAGCTACAGCTGATGCATAAAACATCGATTCCCGTTTTATAGATTCCTCTTTAACCAGAAATATTCTTCAAAAAACTGTTTTGCTTTTTCCAATAATATGCACCCAAAGCTTTAGTTAAATCTATATGGAGGCTTAAAAATATTGAAATGCAATTTGCAAAACCCTCTGGAGACATTTTGCATGATTGAAGACTAGGCAGGAAAGATCACAATATGATGAAAGAATAAGCAAGGAAAAGAGTGGTACAATTTATGGGGTTTATAGCTATTTCGATCTGGTTCTATGTGTTTAAGCAAAAAAATTTGGAACATAGTGTTTTCCAATGAAACAACATGTTTTCTTTTATAAAAGAATGTATTATTTCCTTAAAAATACTTGCCACTAGCTTCTGCGCCGAACATATAAACGGAAGGAATTTTACTATGTTAATCAATTTCAATATTTACATTTTTGTTAAGCTAAATGCAATATTTCCCAATAAAAATATAAAAAATATTGAAAAATTCTTCCATAAATTTCCTTAAATCAGAAATATATTTGTAGTTTATCGATTGCGCAGCAAAAGATAAGTGCCCAGGACTTGAAAATACATTTCTCAGCCTTTTGAATGGCAAAAACTGATTTCAGATTCTAAAAACGTATAATAAATGAAAAAATATTGGAGTCTTATCATATCCAAGATTAGCATCTGAAATATCTATAAAAGCTTCCATCGCTATTCCAGTGGCATATAAATACAATTTGGAATGAAGAATTTAAACGTTCTGTATTAATAATTAAGGTGTGTGTGTATATATAAAAGTGCATGCATAAATAACTGTATATAAATAACTGCCACAAGCCATCATTTGACCAACATCGATCAAATTTTATACAAATATACTTTGGAAGATAAAACCGCCACAGAAATTAAGCTAGATTTTGTCATTTTCCCCACAGTGATTCTGAAAAATATCATAATATAAATCTAAGTTTTAAACTAATTTAAAATTTGAAATTATTTCATTTTTATAATAACCAATTTAATTGCAAAGCAGTTTTTTTACTTGAATTTCAACTTTTGTTTTTAAACATTCTTCTGCCTTGTTTTTAACAATGAATTTCATTTTTACAATGATTTCAAATTGTTTCTTTTGTTTCTTTAATTATATGACTTCGTGATTTTCTTCTATCGTTGAAAGTTAAGAAATAACTGCGTTCTTAGAAACGAGTACTTGCATTAGTTTCTTAAGGAAACAAAAATGAATTTCATTAGAGCAAAAGACAGCATACAGTTTGTAAACAAACACTACACATTTTTATGGCATTATAATTCATAAAGCATGTCGTCATTAAAAATATTATTATTAATTGAAATTAATTGAACAAGTATAAGTTTAGTAAAATAACATATCTGTCACAATTCCATGTCTAAAAATTATTTGATGAGTGAATCATATACATCACGCTGTGCATATGAGATTTAATTGAAATTAATCAAAATCAATATTCTCGCTGAATCAGCTGATCCTCTAAAATGGAAAAAATTATAAATATTGATTACAAAATTTTAATCCTCGTAACAAAATTAATTCCAATTTATAAAAGAAATAAAGAGGCGGTTTTCTGGAATAAGGGTAGCGTGTCTTCCCCGTGATCTAGGCGTCCAGGGTTGGGTTTGGTTGTTCTGTGTTCCATATATGAGATGTATGAATGTGCTCCCCTGTAAAAAGGGGCTGTGCAAGCGAATGTGTGTGTCACTTTCATTTGAGCTAGAAGTCAGACTTCTGCCTTCTGGGTGCTCAGGGGTCTTTACCCTCAGAAACTACTGCACCCCCTTTCCGTGGAAACATGGACATGATATCACCAAAAGAAATAACAGCAAGAAATCTTAAATATAATTATATCATCTCAAGACAACATGTTAAAAAACATTATGTGTTCCATTTTCAATAGTTTTGATTCTACAGTATATTTTTAAACTCCAATAATATTTATATATTCTGCTGGTGTTGCAATTTAAGTATAGGCAAACACCCTTATAGAATATCTGAAGATGTTTTGAGCCATTACTAAAAAATAAGGATTTAGCATTGAGGGAGGCATGAAAAGATAAATCAATATGAATGCCATTTTGAAATGATACTTATGATTATCGATCAAATATAGGTTTTTTTAATTATAATTTCTTATTCTTATAAGAAGCATCTGAGTTTACTGTGAATATTGTTTAAAAATCTAGAAATGGAAAACAATGATTTATTCCAAGAATCTTCCAGAACACGCGAAACACTAATAACATAAAAACAGTCAAGATGAAATAAAAGAAGCTTGTCAAAATCAATAACAGAAGTCGGCCTCCAATCACAACTGTAAATTACACTCAGATTATTCAGCTTATCAATATCAAAGAAAGATTAATTCTCTCCTGTATCTCTTGTTTATACAGTTTTCTGATCAAGGCAATACGTCACAAGGAATTTTCCCAGAAGAATCTTGAAATCTGGACTTCTAATAAAAGAAAAGCTTTAATTTTTCATTATCTAAAACCATAATTTTGTGTCAAATGTCGCCATCAATAGGGGCCCTAGACTTGATGTCCATTAAGAATTTCTTTAACACAAAACATTAACTTTATATATCTGTAATGATGTAATAATCTAGAATCAGATTACGATTTTAGATGCTTTTATCACTACAGATACTGAATTACGATAAAGTACAAATTGCATTTATCAGATAAAGAATTACGATCATTTAACTAATAAATGAAGCATTTAATAAATGGGAACATTTAATTAATTGCCACTAGAAAAAACCTATAAATTATGCTTCTGCACAATAAAAAAGAAAATATTGTTATTGGAGAGCTACTTTTAAGGATTCCTGGGGAAACAATTTCTTTCAAAATTTGTATTTACATCTACCTTTCTATCTATATCTTATATATATAATATATGTGATATTAATGATATTATTTCATAGTTAAACTGTGAATTGTCATTTTTTTATGTTTTATTTTGCAATACAGCTGGTGGTTAAAATAAGTCTCACAAAGTCATGGAAAAAATGAAATTTTATTTATTTATACCTTTTTTGTAAAAGATAAACATAATCGATTTTTGTCACAAAGTAGAATAGTTTTGAATAGATCTAGAACAACTGTTTGGCCATTCAAAATGTCCCCATCGCTAAAGAAAAATATCCTTTATGCATTCCACAAAGCCGGTGGTATATAAATAAGAATTCTAAAGGGGTCATTTGTTTGCGGAACTGCTGACCAAATGGATACTGAAGAATGTCCACTGATCTCGCTGGACCCATAAAACTGATCCCCAACTCCCCAACTTGGGAGAGAAACTTGTCTTTTTCACGAAATGTTCCTCTGAAGTGGGAGTATTTTCTTTTGAGAGGTCTCATAACGTCCAAAGAGATTATCGTTAATTGAGGAATGAAGATACTAAATGATATGGAACGGAACAAAAATGTATTTACTGGAGAAAAGAAAATAATTTTGGATGTTTAATTTACCAATCCTGATATAAATTGGAATTATTCTACTTTATTGAATAATTCGTATTTTCCTTTTTAACATTTTTTAGAAATATTATTTGAGATGTATGAATTGGCTTTAAATATTTCTTTGTTTATTAATATTTGGAACGTAGATTCTAAACGATTTTCAATATATTGAGGAACGAAGATACTAAATAATATGGAAGGAAAGAAAAATGTATTTTTTTGGGGAAAAAAAGCAGTTGTGTATTTTTAGATTACCAGTTCTGATTTAATTAAGCGTTTTCTATTTTATTGAATAATTCGTATTTTAATTAGAACTTTTCTATTTTATTGAAAATGCTCCTTACTTATAAGAAATGTTTGAGATGCATATATTTGAGTGGTATATATCTAAATATCTCTTTTTTATGTTTCAATTGAAGTTACTAAATAATATTGAAATGATAATGAGTGTATTGAGGAATGAAGGTACTAAATGACATCGAAATAATAATGAATGTATTGTGGAAAGGAGATATTAACTGATATATAAATTAAGGCAAATGTATTTATTGAAGAAAAGCAATTGTGGGTTTTCTAATTTTCAATCCTGATGTTAATTAGGTTTTTTTTCTATGTTAATGAATCATTCATAATAAGCTTTCTAACACTTGTAAGAAATATTATTTGAGATAATGTAATTGTAACGTATATATATAAATATTTTTTTTATTTGGAATGAAAATGCTAAATGATACTGAAGTGATAATGAATGTATTGAGGAATGAAGATTCTAAATTATATGTAAATTAAGACTAATGTATTTATTGAAGAAAGGAAAGCAATAATGACTTTTTAAATTACTAATACTGATTTTAATTAGAATGTTTCTACTTTATTGAATATTTCTTATTTTGCTTTCTTACACTTACAAGAATATTATTTGAGGTGTATGTATTTGTATCGTATATGCTCTAAATAGTTCTTTTTTATATTTAGAACGAAGATACTAAATAATATCGGATTGATAATGAGTGTATTCAGAAGTGAAGATACTAAATGATATGCAAATTAAAACAAATATATTTATTGAAGAAAAAAAGAATAACTGTGGGTTTTTAAATTACTAATACTGATTTTAATTACAGTTTTTCTATTTTATGGAATAATTCGTGTTTTCCTATCTAATACTTGGAAGAATATTATTTGAAATGTATTTTTATCGTATATGCTCTAGATATTTCTTTATATACTTGTAATGAAGATACTAAATGCTATCGAAATAATAATGAATGTATTGAGGAATGAAGATACTAAATGATATGTAAACTAAGACAAATCTATTTATTGAAGAGAGGAACTGTGGATTTTTAAATTGTCAATTCTGATTTTTAGTAGAATTTTTCTTCTTTTTTGAATAATTCATATTTTCCTCTCTAATACTTGTTAGAAATATTGTTTGAGATGCATATATTTGCATAGTATTTGCTCTAGATATTTCTTTTTTTATATTTGAAACAAAGATACTAAACGATAATGTATGCATTGAAGATTGAAGATACTAAATGATATTGAAATAATAATGAATGTATTGAGGAATGAAGAAACAAAATGAAATGAAAACTAAGATAAACGTATTTAATGAAGAAAAGAAACCCTTTTGGGTTTTTTAAATTATTAATCCTGATTTTAATTAGATTTTTTCTACTTTCTATAATAATTCGTATTATCCTTTCTAACACACGTAAGAAATATTTTGAATGTAAACATTTATATCATACATGCTTTCTATATTTTTTTCTTTATATTTAAAGTTTACTTTAATCAATAAAAAATACTTGAGATATCAGCTTAAAGGATGCTGAATGCAGAATATTAAATTCAATGGAGCTTTTGTTTAATCTTTTTTTTACTGACTTATCATTTTGAAGTTAAAGAGAGCTCTGTGATTTGAATTTATCTCCTTGACTTCGATTATTTGGATAAACCAGAGACAAAAATTATTCGTAATTTGTCTCACATAATCCACTGTAGAGCTCTTATTATTTGATCTGGAAATTTACTTCACCCAGATGATCTTTTTATTCTTATATCTAAGTTTTAATAGGAACTGCATCAAAGGGACATGACAAAAAAGTTCTCATGGTAGCTTTTGTTCCGTTTTTTTGATTTTCTTCCTGAAGACATTGCGATATGGAATTATTGGCTATTAAAAATCTGAAATTTTTTTACAATAATAAACTCTAAAATCATATTAAAATAATCTTTATTACTACATAAGTAAAGTAAGGAGGAATACAACATAATCAAAATTACAAAAAATAGATTATTTTTCTATTTGTTGTAAATTTGATTATGTTGTATTCGTTCTTACTTTGCTTATATTACTAATTTATTTAGATTCATATGTATTTTAGTTTTAGCTGCGTTTGCGCTCACTAAATACAATGATAGGTTTTTAAATTTTAAACTTGTTCGAATCCGAAATTATTTTTAGTTTCGATTCCAATTTTTAGTTTCATTTACTTAATTACATTAATTTAGATTTGTTTCCTAAACAGGTTTTATTTCATTTAGATTTCATTTTTAGGAACTTTTTGTTGTTTAATTCCGAATTAAATTTAACTTCGATTTCGACATAATTAGTTTCGATTTCTTTTTTGTTGACTCTAAAAATGGGTGTATATATATATATATATATATATATATATACAACATGGCAAGTACAATGTTGTATGTATATATATATATATATATATTATATATATATATATATACACAACATGGCAAGTACAATGTCGGTAACATTTTACAGGTGAAATAAGAGAGATTTTGATGAAAAGGGGAGTTCATATGCGAAGATGCAGCAGTTGTTTAATCAGTTTGCCTTATTCTGGCTCATACAATCCCTCATACTTCTTGAAGTTTCACCGTAAGTATTTTTCCAATTATATATTTTATAACTATATAATTTTTGTACTGGGAAAATGTAATTCATTTTTATGCTTATTCAATGAGTAAACGATCATTTTATTTACAAAAATTATTATAATTGAAAATTAATATTATATTATATTATTACATTATAAAATTATTATTATATTATTATATTCAGTATAAGTGAAAACGGTTTTAAGGTATTTTTCTAAGTCATTCATATCTTCATTAAAGCAACTTTCACATTTCGTCATTATTTTTTCACTACAATAAAGAATGAAATAAGAGGTGAAAATAACTTTTTATTTTACGAATTTTTCACATTTCTTTCTGCTGCATTGGGGTTCTTGGTAAGAAACAGAGTTTTATAGATATTTGTAACATATGTTGAACAGATGTCTTTGTTGAAAGCTGTTTTGGCAAATTTGGTGACAAAAATAAGGTAGACCCAGAATCTTGACGATAGCGCCATTAGAAAATAAAAACTTCAGCATATTGTAGAAAAAATGTATCGTCTTTTCAGAGAACTTTCTTGGTTACCATCTAATAAATTTACAAAAAAGTATGTTAAAATAAAAAAAATTCAAACATGCTTCTGTATATTAAAAGTTTTTTAAGCTTCATGTCCGCAATTATTCAGTTTAAATTTTAGCAATAAAAGGAAGCATAAATTATTGCAAAACCAATTTCCCACTATTTTTACTTATGAAAGATATTTTCATGATCTGAAAGATTTTACAGTATTTTTTTTAAAAATATGTATTTACTTGCTACGTGACGTAAAGAAATAATTCATGGTAAAAAAATGGCTGGATAAAGATGTATTACCATATTTGAAAATTATTTGAATTTGAAGTATTTTGTAAAAAAAAATTATTATTATTATGAATTTCATGTAAGAGTATTCTGTTATTTTCCTAAATAAGTATGCTTTCTAATTTCATTGAATCTCTTTTTTGTAAATAAATTTAAACCCAAAAGGGAAATCTGAAAACTTCAGTAATATTTTTGGAAAATAATTTTCATTGCATGACATGATTTATAGATAAATCGTTAGATTTTTGTTTTTGTTAATTTATATTTTTGAGTATTTCTTTCATTGTTAACTGCCACAAATTTTTTGTTTTTAACAAATGAGCTTCCACCTATCAGTTATATTTGGTAATTTTAAATTTTTTTCTGGGAAACGGTTTAAGAAAATTAATTTTAAATTATGTTAAAACTGAATTCTAAATATAAAGATTTTTACAAAGATTTTAAGAATTTCCCTACAATTTTTGATTTTAAGCTTCTTTTTTTTTATATTCCTTTATTTAAAATTGTGTCAGAAAATTTAGAATTTAATTTCTCATTTTTAATCTAGGAATTAGCAGTTTATTTTTAATGATTTTTTTTTCCATTCTATTTTTGCACAATACTTAAAGAATATTATTAATTAAAATATAAAAACTATTTTGTATGAGTATACTTCGATTCAATTCTCTTAACCTGTATATAAATTATTATAAACTGTAAATTAAATAAATTCATTTTCCAGACTGCAGAGCTTAGACTTCAAATCCATCTTACCTCCGACTCCAGAAGAATATGACAATTTACAGCCCCCAAAAGAAGATGGTAATTTTCTTTCATTCGCATTTTAATTCATTCACATTCACAAAAAAAATAATGGATTCTACACTAATGAATTTTTATTTTTTGACATAAATTGTACAGATTTACATAAGTATATCTGTACATTATCTATTTTAATAATAAATTTACATTTAGTAAGAAAAAATGCAAGAAAAATAATAATAAATTAATTTTTGAGCAATTAAATGAAACCAATTAATCAAGAAATAGTATTTAATCAAAATTTTATGCTAAAATTTCTTTTTCAAGTAAAAAATATACTAAGATAATAATTTCAAAAATAAATTATTAAATTAGATAAAATTTTATTAGAAAATTTTGAATATATTATTGTTGCGCCGTATAAAACTTAATTCTACTGAAGAAAATTTCATTGACAAAAATGTTTCGTTTGCATTTTTATATTATTATCTTGAAATTAATCTTGATAACTATCCTTCAATTTTATATTCAATTAATCTTTCTTAGATATTTTATCTTAATGATGTTGAAAATTTACAGATATTTCGAGCGTTTTTCCTAATTAAAAGAAAATTTTGTTAGTGCATTTATAAAAAAATTGCTCAAACATTGAACAATTAATTATTTATAAAATTATTTATTTATTTCTGAATTATGCTGCAAATACAGTCTGCTTCCCTGCAAAGAAACTTCCATTACTTTGTAAATGCGGCAGTTTGTTTTGATTTCTTCAAAAACTGAATAAATAAAAAAAAAGTCATAAAAGAATATGATTTTTTTACTAAAACATATATAGAAAATTTACACCAACTCCAAATTGGAATTCAGTACTATGTTTTTTTAAGTTTATTTTTGCCTGATTTTTAATAACAAATTACAATTTTAGCCTGAAACTCAAAATGTAAACCTTGTATCATCAAATATTTAATTACATATTTTTTTTACTTATTGCAAGCTAATGAAAAAGAGTTATGTTTAATATTTATGCAATTTTCGCTCAACTTTATTGTTCCAGTGAAGTTATGATATCACCGAAATTAGAGTATAGATGAACCCCACGTTTACATTGGTAATAGCGCCATGGTACGATGATTGGTACTTCTCTATTAGAAAGGTACAAGGCAATAATACATAGAACTTCAGTGATACAATAAAATTAAAACCAAATGGCTTTGATATCAGACAGTTCAGTGGAATCAAGGACATAAAGTTATAATTAAAATCCATTTGAAATCATATAAAATCACTATTCTTTTCAAACAATATACCGTTAAAGATGACTGATTAAAAATAAAATTGTCTAAAAATAAACGGAAGATAAATTAATACATTGCATAATGTACTTGTTGTTACTTTTTGCAGATCAATACAGACTGTTTTCCTCTTATATAATGCTCATATATATAATGTTTCACGTGTGACATTATATTTCAAAGTTTTCACTTCAAAATATATTGATATATACTTATATTAATTTATATTCCACTTATAAAGAGATTTCACTTGTAGTGAATCCACATTTGCATAACAAACACAACAATTACCGTATTTACACGAGTCTAATGCGCATCGTTTTTGGCCAAATGTAATATTCAAAATTATAAAATAAGAATTAAAAATTATAAAATAAAACTCAATAAATTCCTCATACCATTGATGCGCATTACATTCGCCGACAAACATTTTTTTTATTATTTAAAGTTTTAAAATGGTGATGCGCATTAGATTCGCATAAATACGGTAACTTCAATATGCATAATAAACTCTTACAAAATCGAGTATATCTAACTCAATTCTTTTACAGAAACATTAGAACACTATCCTATCAACTATTGCTCATCTTTAAAATGTAATCAGCAACATTACTAACCAACGTATCAGATGTCCAATAAATTGATGCAATATCGTCTTTTAATATTAATCGTCAGGTTATTGATCAACTGCACTTGATGGTTATCAGATTAATGAAGAGAAAATCCTGTTATCAGAATTCCCCATCTCCCTGTCGGTTGAATTTCCATAAATTAACTTCAGTCCCTGCGAGGAAATACATTAGAGTTAGTTGATAAAGGGAAGGTGGTGACTTTCACAAAGTCTGCTTATTCAGTGCTGCATATATGCATCAGAAAGTGGGTGGTAACGAGATTTGAATTTAGTCAAATTTTACATCGTCGCTACCGAGATACATTAATTAACAGATATAGTTAGATAAGTTCACACAGAATTGTGAGAATAATTGTATAGTCTTTTTCAGTGTGAAAATATAATGGAAATTATATCTTTTAAGGTTTTGTGAATTCAAAGTAAATAAAATTATAGCTGTTTTACAGGAAAATACTGGATTAAAGTATAGTTTATGTTTCAGTTTAAATTTTAAATTTACTACAGATATTTCGATTATTTTTGCAACAGTATGTTTCATATATACAAAATACAAAGATCTGCAATTATGAAAAGAAAGAAAAAAGTGTCTTTGTCCTTTGAATGCGTCTGCGAAAATTAAGGTTTCTTTTTTAGTGCTACACCAAATGCTTCTTTTTTTACAGTTCCGAATTTACGAATTTTTTTTAACCCAGACAATTCACATTACAAAGCCCCGTTTTTAATACCCGGTTAATTCAGTTTGATGCTTCAGCTCACTTTTAACTTAATCAGTATGGTAATGACATTTTACAACTTAATTTTTGAGTAATTTTGTGAAAATATATGCTTTTATGAAATTATATTTACTAATATGGCTAATATAAATTCTAAAATATTCAATTAATGATTTCCTTACTTAGAAAGAAAAACATCTTAAATCTTATGATAGATTGTAATCCAATACCAAGCTGAAAATGAATATCTTATATAACTATTATATAATGAAATATTAAATTATAACTTTGAAATAACTTAACTATGAAGCTGAAAATTATAACTTTTAGAAGTATTATTTCAGAGAGCATATAAAAAAATCATCAAAATTAATAAAATGTATAATTCAAATTCCGTTATAAATAAATATTCAATTATAATGTTACAAATTTGCATTTAGCTCCTCCTATAACTGTTTGTAAAACTATGATACCTCTCTAATCAGGAAATTAACTGCACAAGAAATCAATATTACAAATTTGATAATATATTTATTAATGATTTAAATAATTCACTTTAAATACATATTTTATAATTCATACATAAGTTCATTTATTCGAAAGCTATGATACTTGACTTGTCTGCACTCTTCTTCTCAGCCAAATGGACATAGACAGCTGCCTAATTTGGCTTTTCGGAAATCCACCATCGTATTTTTTTTCTGTGCTTAGATGCAGATTTCATGTAATACTAGAATATTACATCCTTTAATTAAAAAAAACAGTTTTTAACATTTTTTAAAATTATATCTCATTAATAATAAAAAATTTATCTCGAACAAAGCAAGTGAGTAAATGTATTCTTTTTTTTTCTACAAAGCTGTTTGATTTCATTTATTTACTATGAAAGAATAACTATAATTTTACTTTATTAAAAGTTGCACAATACTGAGCTTTTCATCTTAAGTAATACTTTCAAACTTTTTATGTAAATATCCTGTCTCCATTTGAAGAATTCCTCTCTTCCTTTTATAAGTTGTCTTCTATGCAAGCATTAATGAATTTCAATCTTAAAATTGTGAACACAGCTCATAATCAATTACAGATCAATGTAAATTAGTTAGAAATCAGATAACAAAACTTTTACATTTTTTATATTTGGATAGCAAACATTTTGAACAAATCAATGAACAAATACAAGAAGATAAGCTAGAGGAATATGATAAAATTTTACATTAATGTCTTCGTTCGTCTCCACATATTAATGCACTGTCGAAAGTAGAATAGCAAATTGTTTCAGAGAGCAACAGCAATTCTGTAAGTGAGCAATTAAGAAAACGAGCCGAATTGAAAATAACTTTTATGCATTTATAAATTATTAATGGTAATAATTCTGATAATTCCACTCAGACATTTTGCGCGTTACATCACTGATATCGGTACAGTGAAAGATTGTAAACGTTTTGCAGACAATTTAATTTTAAGGAACTCATAATATTATAAAGAAAGAAAGAAGGGCTGTATGAAAAATTAACCACCTCCTAACTGTCCATTGAATAAAAATACGCAACAAAAATAATAAAAAATTGTTTTATAATTTTTTTCATATTTTTCACATTGTTTTCTTTTATATTAGTGTGTCTGTATGTGCGCGTATGTTAAATCTCATAGATATTCAGACACTCATACGAATTCTAATTTTCAGATGGAACTCCTACAATCGTTCGATTCCATGTTACTGTGCTCAGTATAGACTCCATAGATGAAGGGTCAATGGTGAGTATTGATTTTCGAAAAAGTAATAAATTCCATTTTTATTTAGTAAATCAGAAATAATTAATTTCAGTATCCGGATTGAAGTTTCAGATTGACTTTTATCGCATCGCAATTTCATATTGTGATAATAATTAAATTCTGCAATATAAAAAAATTATAAATTCGCATATTTTGTTGAAAAATTATATCAGCATATTTATCATAGTTGAAAAAATATTTTTAATGTATATAAGTATTATAATAGTAGAGTAGTAAATGTAATTAAAGCTTTATTTAGAAAATCAGGATAAGAACTATTGAAAAAGATAATATTTTTAAGAATACAGATCAAATATAAATATACATTT
>JAPMOQ010000054.1:169896-189492 GCA_026543055.1 Argiope trifasciata | reverse complement strand
GAAAACGATACTCTAATTAGAGAACTAAGATGAAAATGCTTCAAGTTTATGATCAAGAATGTAATTAAGATAAGAATAGGATTTTTTTTCTCTTCTAAAGGGATTTTCTTTCATCTTTGTTAAGGAGAAATAACAATTAGTTGCTCTGATTATATTCATAAATTTCACCATCTATATTCTGATTACTGAACTAAGGCATTTCAATCACTTTGAAATCTGCTTAATTAACGGAATCAAAGAAACATGTTTTGTTAAAGAAATACCATAAAACGGAATGAATGATGCTTAAGAAATCTGATAATTAAATATGTAGCTGCGTTTCAGCTTTAATTAATTTCCTAATGCTGTTGATATGAATATTATCTATCTACAAAAGAAGCTTCTTTGATAATACTTGAATTCCAAACTCACTGGGGTTCTGTAAAGAGGCTTTTAAGATAAAGTGAAAAAACATTTCTTTTATATGAAGAGTGTAATTTGAATTAAATTGACAAGTTATAAAGGAAAAAAAAATTATTTAAAGAAAATATTCTTCAGTTCATTAGAAAGAAGTTCCGTTATTACATGTCGTTCCAACGCTGTTATCTATTATTAATTTAATTTAACAAAATAAGATAATTTCAGAAGCATTATCACAAATACAGCGCAGGTGCGTACTAATTTCATAAATAGTTTCTTATGCAATAATATTCAGTTATGTTGGTAATCTAAGTAAAATCAGACATTGTTTATAGACTATTTGTTAATTCTTTATTTTAACTATTATAAACTTGGTATCATTTTTTGTTAAGATAGTTTATTTATAATAACAAATTTCATTTCTTTAATGTACTTTTAATTTCAAAATAATTTAGTACCTTAGTCGTGACATTAGTTATAAATATTTCATTTAAAAGTAACTCATGGGCTGTTTAATAGTCTTAAATATTATTTTGTAAATAGTTGTTAATTCAGATTGATAACAACGATATATAATTAGTTTGGTTATACTAACGTTCTGTTTTAAAGCAACACTAAGGCTGTTTGGAGACGGACCTCGTAATTTTGAACCGCTTTCAGATGACGAGGGCGACACCTCAGCTTGTATCCCCCACAACACAACAATGGGAAGACGTTAGGTTCTGGCGGATGTGACGCGCATCCGTTTACACCACGGTTCATAGATGGAATCGTTTTTCGAACCGGAAACCTCCCAGTTACAAAGCCGAGACCTTACCACCGACTACCGCGGCCCTTGAGATATCGTTGAATTTTCCAACTTGCTGTTTCTAAAGATACTAAAATTTTTGAATAAAAATAAATTGATGCTAATTTGGTCATATTATTTATAATGTAGTAAGATTTCGTTTAATAGTAAGTTTACCTGCATTCCCTTTATGTTGGCCCATCAAAGTAATGCCTTATTTCGGAAAATATTTCTTGATCTTATTAAAAAATATAGCAAATATGAATTCCTAAAAGGTATCAAAACAGATCGCTTATTTCTTTGACGTCATCGTACTAATAATACTAACGCTTTTGAAATGAAAGAGCTCAGATTTGTATAATTTATTTTTTATTCAGTTTTTAAATTTGTTTCTTAAAATATCCGTGTATCGCTTTCGAGGTACGTAATTTAATTTTTTATCTTTAAACTTATAGTGTAATAAAATATAGTGCAGTGTTCATTGAATATTTTAACTAAACTCACATTTCTAGACTTCTGATTACGGCAAACAAATTTGCCTTATCAATGTCCAGGATACGCAGAGTGCGCCAGAGAAACTTACTTATTTGAAAAAACTCCCGAGTGGTGAGTTGAGTGTTTAGAGGGGTAAAATGTAGTGTTACTGAAGGGGAAAGTCCCCAAATTTTTCCTTCTAGTCAGTTGCTATCATGCCCAGGTCTAGAGAACAGCAGACCTTCGTTGTCGAGAACTTCTTTTCTGACGGTCGCTTACTTGTTGCTACGCAACGTGTCTTCCAAGCTCGCTTTGAAATTCCTCCTCACAGATCAATTCCTGGCCATAATTCGATTCTGTTGTGGGTTAACTCATTTTGAGAGTGTCGCTAATTCCAGAAATGAACATCAAAGGACCACCAGAACTTCGGGAAATGTCGAAAGAGTGAGGCACTCAATTTTGCGTTCTCCCTGGCTTTTGGCTCGCAAACACGCAGTTGCTCTGGGAATTTCTGACACAACTTTTCGAAGAATTCTCCATCAAGACCTTCAATTTCATCCCTATAAATTGGCTGTTGTGCAAGAGTTAACTAAATGCGATTTTGTTGCCCGTCAAAATGCATGTGAAATGCTGCTTGACAACCTACCTGAAGACGTGATCGTTTTTTTCAGTGACGAAGCTTACATTTAAATCCCTGGTTTATGTCGATCGACCACGGACAATAGCTCACCTCAAAAACAACATTTGTAACTCCATTACTAACATATCGATTAATATGCTGCCAAGCGTGGACACGAACTTCAAAAATCGACTTAATCAGTATATGTGCAATGAGGGTCGCCATTTAACCGATGTCATTTTCAAAACTGTATGAAAAAAAATTGGGGTATTTTATTTCACAATAAAAAAAATAACTGAAGTACTTTTGTTTTTAATGACCTTTCAAATAAATAAGTTTCTCTGGCGAATCCTGTACTTATGGGATGGAAATTCAAAATTATTAATCGATTAAATCTATAAATAACATAAAAGAAATTTCGAAAATTTGTATTGCAATTACATGAATTCCATAGAAAAAATTTATTCTTTAAATTTAATGGTTTAAAATTTGCCATAAGTTGTAATCTAGGCACATACTCATATTTTATCATCATGACTGTGCAAATAATGCTTGATATATATACTTTGAACTTTGCTTATTTATTTTTATTACAATAGTTTTTGAAGTTATTTCTAAACTTCATTCTCCTCCTTGTATAGGAGCCTGTCTTCTCAATTTCGAGGAATTTTATAATCAATATGCTTATGCTATATCAAATATAGATTAATAGGGAATATAGTGAACAATATTAATGATTTTATCCATGTAATATGAGCATTTCATTTCTGTTACAAGGTATTAATTTACTTAACAGTTGTTATTGCCTTAAAAGCCTATTAAGTTTTGTTATTGCATCTTTAAATGAAGGAAGAGCACTGGTTACTATTATGAGATATATCAAAATCTTTCATAAATGTTTTTAAATTGCAAAATTTGAATTGCTATGGCTTATGTGATGCAATAACTATTCCGAAATTAGATACACTGGATAAAGTTGTGCATACGTTTATTTACTACATATTTTCGCTCTATTAGATAAATCATTACTATATTTTTCTGAGGTGTGATTATTGAATGATGTAGAATAATAGAATCCTAAGCTTCATTTAAAAAACTCATTTTTTTATAGCAGAGACATGAAACTTTTTTTTCATTTGAAATTTTAGAGTGCAAAAATATTTTATTAAATTTTACTGATATGTATTGTTTAAGTTAATACATTTATTAACTGAAACATGTTATTTTTTTATCATAAACATTTGCTATCTGGAATTATAGCTTATCTATAAAGATTTAGGTATAAACTCTCAATTAAAGTGGAAACCAGCATAGCCATGATGATGTTAACAGGAATTTGTAAGTAATATAAATTCAGTGCACTAGAAAATATAAATTATTAAGAAAGGGAAATACATAAAAAATGTCATAAACAACAAAATATCAAAATAAAGAATAAGTACAAGGTAAAGTAAAATCAAAACTTCAAAGACAAAAGACAGTTACTTTTTGTTAAATGATTTTTTTTCTCTTTTATATTACTCCCTTTACATTATTTTACTTCATTTCTCATTGCTTCCGGTTTACAATGGTAGAATTTGTGATCATTCTGCAAACTTATTGATTGGTAAACATTCTAAGATTCTGCTCAAACGCATGTTCTCAATGATAATACAATATTTTAGTATTTTTCGAAACATAGTAATCATTTAATTCGCTTGATTTTATTTAGTTTTGACATAACACGAGAAACACCAATTGGTAGTAATGTTAAAAAAATTGATAACCAGAATTCGTAATTGAAATGATTGCTTATAAGATTAAATTAAGAAATATATATATATATTGTCGTGTCCGTGTTTCCACGGGAAGGGGGTGCAGTAGCTTCTGAGGGTAAAGACCCCTGAGCACCCAGAGGGCAGAAGTCTGAATTGTAGCTCAAATGAAAGTGACACACACACACATTCGCTTGCACAACCCCTTTTTACAGGGGGGCACATTCACACGCCTCACAGACAGAACACAGAGTAACAACCATGCCCGAACCGGGACTCGAACCCGGGAAGCCCAGATCACGGGGAAGACACGCTACCCCTGTGCCAGGACGCCGGCAGGAAATATATTTAAAACATAAAATTTAAAAAATTAAAGATAAAGCACTTTTTATTGCTTTATTACGTATAATAATAAAAATGTGCTAAAAGAACTTAATAGTGCTGTTTTCTGTTGTCATAAGAACAAAAGTGCTAAATTTGTGAAAGGATAAGAAGATGGAAAGATTAAAGAAAAATGAATTATATAAAAAATCTAAAGAAAGTAAATTCGTTAATATTAATTATAAATTACAGTACACTCCCGCTTATCTATCTTCTGTAATAATCAGCCAAGTTTGTTTTGTTGTAATTAAATGAGAAAAATAACGCTTTGCAATAGCAAATAATGCGCAGGTATTGCAAGTGGGCTATACTACTTTCCTCATACATGTCCTGCGCAACATACAAATTGTGACAGGAAAAGAGCAAGGCTCTGCTCGTTTTTCATTATTTCGTTAGTGTGTATCGAACCTCAGTTTTTACCACTATACCTGATAACTGCATAATACACGTCGTATTCCTAAATTCCCATTGTACATAATTTGAGACATAGTACTCAATAAGAAGTAAGAAAATATGCATTATAACAGGGGTATTGGGTATAAATACATTGTATTCTATTATTGTTGGACAAAGAAATGAGTTCATAGAACGCTGGCTTATCCGGCATTTTGTTATCCGGTCCTCATTTCCGTCACATTAGGTCGAATACTCGAGAGCGTTCTGAAATACATTATGAATGTGATTAAAATTCTAATTTACGGTGAATATTTCTACCAGCATCTCGCATTTTTATCATTTTTGTTCTAATCTTCAAAATTTTATTTCAAAACTATAATATACCGATGCAAGATGCTCTATAAAATTTAATTTTTATTTATTTTCATCGTTCGTTTCTCCGTGCTATGAAAATACACTTAAATAATCTGACATTTTTATTAGCTTTTGTCATATTGCTTACAGTCTTCTGAAGAAGCCCATGCATTACCTAAAAATAATTTCTCAAGACGGTAGTTTGAAGATACATTCAACAGACTTTCTCACTTAGCATTCATACCGTTTAATAACAATCTTCAAGCAAAACGCCCAGACAGAAAGCAAAATCAAGAATAAATATTAACTAGATTATTATATCCTCAATAAGTTACTCGTTTTCCTTATTTAATTAAATCTTTCGGCTGCAAAGCTAATTATATTTTTCATTGCCTACTTTGCCAAGTTTTATTTGCTACTTAACTATCAGCAAATAGTTTAGACTTCGTGCATATTAATGGCAAAGTCCCAAGGTTAGGAAGAATTACATTAATAAGTCTGAGCCCAACAAGGTACACTTCACAAAATATTCCCACTGCACTCCTGACATAGCAGGACGAGACATCTGCCAACCCAAAGTCGTGAAAGTTAATTGCATGTTATTTAATTATATTTGCTACTCCTAAATACCATCTAAGGTCCCGTTTTTCTTTTAGATAGGATGGCAACACCATTTGTGAATACTTATTCTTTTCCTTCTTTCGAAGATTATACTTCTTTTTATGTTCGAAGTTATTAATTTTTGGGTAGGATATAACAAAATCTTATTAACTTTGAAAGGCCTCCATGTAATAATGTTTCTTGACATTAACCCATTAGGCGTAGCTTGTTGTGTATTTAAGTAGTTAGATCTCATTTTGCTTTCTGATAGGAAAAGTTTTCTTGACTTGGATAGACGAAAGTCTAGCTACTAGGAATTGTGCGATAAAATATCTTATGGTAACTAGTTTTCGAAGTTCTTGGTTTTCGCAGAAAGGATGAATTTCTATAAGGCAGCATTCTTTTTATTTAACTAGTCGCACTGATTTTTTTTCGCTTTGAGCACAGTAAAATAATGTAAGTATTTGACTTAAAGCTGGTTATATAAAATTCAAAAACGAACTTTAAATTATATATATATATATAATATTTAAAGTATTAAGGATTATATGATAATAAATTAAGTACATAATAACAATATTATATTTACATAAAAATATAATTTGTAAGATTAAATATTTAATCTTATACTAAGCGATTTTTAATTTTAACGATAAAGGTATATACACTTATGTAAAGGGCTATATATAATACAATGGAAAATAATTTGTAAAGGAGAATTTATTTTTTAATCTAGATTCAAAAGTGTACTTTAAACTTTAAAAGATATAAAAAATAATATTTAAATATTTTATTTATGCTAAAAGTTTAATTTTCCATAAAAGATACAGGTACAAACTTTATTAAATGACTCTAAGCAGAACAAAAGGAAACAATCTATAGAGATTTACAGAAAGATTTGTTTTTAATCAAGATAGATTTATTAATTTTCCACTTTTAGCACAGTAAAATAATGTAAAAATCATCTATGAATTTAAGCCGACTGTATGAAACCCAAAAATGAAGTTTAAATATTAAAATAGTTAAAAATATTATTTGAATATTTAATCTTATACCAAACAACTTTTAATTTTTCCTCAAAAGGAAGGTATAGAAACTTTGAAAATTATTATATAGAATGCAAAAGAAAATTTATGACGATGAATGATCAATTTTTCCGTTTTTAGCCTAGAAAAATAATGCAAGAATTATCTATGTTTATTAAGGCAGGTTATATTAATAATTCATTTCTGAATTTCAAAAAATATAAAAATATTCAGAAATATTATTTAAATATTTAATATTATACCAAATGTTAACTGTTTCTTTAATTTAATATTTAAAATGGTCATTAATTTTGTCCCTTTCAAATAACATTCTTCATCCTTTCTAAATCCATTAATACAGTTCTTTCACCTGCAAATATGTATTAATTATCTATTAGTAAAATAATATTGACAGACTTTCTCAATTATTTTATTTGGCTATTTCATTTTAAACTTAAAATCAGTTTACAAATCCTTTTTGATTGAAGAATTTTTTCATAAGCATGCATAGAACAGGAAAGCAAAACAGATAAAGAAATATTAATTAATAATAAACATGAATTTTAGATCAATGTACTTGTTGGCACAATTTTAATGAAATGTTTGAATTCAGAATTATTTTTACTTTTTACACGAGAGGAAAGAAAAACAACTTTATGAAAAATTCAATTATAGTTACATTTATACCCTGTTTCGAAATAACATTGAAGTTATTTTGAGGTAAAAAAAAAACAGTTTTGATCCATGGTCAGATGGCACAAACGATACTTGGACCGGCAATCATTCTACAAACTCACTACAACAATGGAAGGATATTTTAGTCCAATGCATTTAACTTGCATGCAACCCGTTTGCACAGCTGTTTTTCGTTGGAATTGGATTACGAGTCTAGAATCCTGTGATTCTAGACTGTAAACGAAACCTTACCATCAGGTTACCACTACTCTACCTCCAAAAAGGAAGGAATTAAGATGATTAACATGTTTACAACAATTAATTATAAAAGTTATTACTCTTAAAAGCATAGAAAAAAAAGAATACTTCAGTACTAAATATACTAGTATAAAGAATATCCAATGAATATCCAATGTTGAAATATGAAATATAATGGCAATGCTTCACAGAAACACCGCTTCGGAAGATCCAAAGAGCACTCAGAATACAAAACAGACGACTGAAGGGTGGCACTTAATGCAGCACTTACTCATCTCTCGTCACAATTCTTCAAAAATGTTTGCAGATGCCAAATTGATGGATGCAGGCATTGAGATGTCCCTATTGTGATGTTGATTGTTGATAGCACAAGTGTCAGATGTTATGCTGCTCATGATTGCATTACTTTTTCAGCAAATACAAGCGAGTCAGCTTCTTATCTAACCCACGGGGGAGCACCTTAGAAATGAAAATATTCCGATATGGTGTTTAGTTCTTGCCACTGATGGGTTCAGAAACTTTCAGGGTCGGCTACATCCTATAGAAGACTGGACGTGCCTCCCATGGGAAGGGTTGTACCGTGGTCGGTATGGCCTTAGGACTTAACCATAGTTCCCTTCAGAGTCGCCGTCAACTAAATTTATTCCGAATGATTTTATTATACTGGGCAGAGTAACCATTGTAGTTACCTATCTATAACTAGCATTTTTTTCCAATTAAATAAGAATAATATTATAAAAAAGTAATAAGGTATAGATATTTTATAGGTAAAAATAGTATAAATACTTTTAAAGACACTCTAAATTACAATTCGATATGGGTTTTATCAGTTTCATGTTGATGTTCATTCAGAATCATCAAGTAAATGGCTGAGTATCATTGAAAATTTCTTAAAACTAGAATTAGCAGGCTAGAATTACATCTCGATACTAGAATTAGAAGGCTGGAATTACATCTCGATACTAGAATTAGTAGGCTGTATTTACGTCAGAAATCAGATATAACAACCTTGGTTGACATAACAAAATGGCAAGTATTCATAACATGCATGGTAACTCGAAAAACCTTATTATTGAGCCTTTTTCTCATCAAAACCGGGCTGCTTTGTCTTGCGTATTTAATATTAACGATAGTTTCTATGCGAGTTACGAAAGATTCAACCAAAAAAATAATAAACGACAAAAGAATTAAATAGGTTTCATAAGGATAAAAATATTGATTTTTGTTTCAGACTTACGTAGCTGACATCTTCATGTCGCAAAGCTGGAAAGATTACCGTTTACAATTACCGGAAAACATGACATCGAAGTACCGCCTACTTCCCCTGAGCTGGCTCAAGAAAATGTGGCGGCCTGACTCCTTTTTCAAGAATGCCAAGAAAGTCACATTCCAGGAGATGACCATCCCCAACCATTACATCTGGCTATACAGCGATAAGACCATCCTATACATGGTGAAGTAAGTTTCAAGATTCTTGTTTATGTCAAATGTTAAGGAAATGAAAGAGTACGAAAATATATCAAACACTTTTTGAGAAACGGAGAGTCATTCATTGCGGTAGTATTTTGTAATTGTTTTTTGGTGCAACAGCCGTATGTGACAGTATACCAATCGACTGATAAAATTATTTATGTAAATATAAAAGCAAAGATACAAAGACTAGAACACATAAAGTGTGACGATATCATTAAAACGAATCATATTAGCATCTTTATAAATAAAACAGCGACTCAAAAAATTGATGCAATAACATAATTATAAAAACTTTAAATGAAATGTCCAATACAAACAGATGGGGAAAAAATGACAGATGCAAGTAAAAAAGTCAATAACTTATAAGAATTTTAAAATATTTGGATGGCATTTTTCACCCATCAGATTTATATTGTCAAAACATACGAGGTAAAAAAAAAGAATGCGGTAAGAACTAAAAACATGACTGTCAAGTAAAATATGATGAACAGTAAAGTGAACTTGGCAGCTATTATACCGCAGGCACACTTTGCACAAATAAAAAGATGTATGGGGGAAATGCATGTGCCCTGTTAGGATATAGGCGCGCGTGCGTGTCTTGTTAATTGTATTTATTTTATACACGTGAAAAAAAATTGAATAGAATCTGATGAACTTTTTATTCAAACATTGCTTTTTTTATTTCTTGAAAAAAATTGGAGGCAATAGATGAAGAATTGGTGAAAAAGCAAAATAATCAATACCTTGATATAAATAATGAAATTTAATCATACAATGCACTTCAACAAAATTCTTGTGGAGCAAATAAAAGAAGTATGCTTATATTAGTCCACAATAAAATTAATCGCAAAAGTAAGCTACAAAGTAACTTTCCTCAAATTAAAATCATTTTCCTTAAGGTCATCTTTGAGGATAAGAAAACAGCAGTCACAATTGAAGATAAACTTTTTTTTTCAGGCTGACCTTAGAACTATCATGCGCCATGAAATTCGAAGCATACCCACATGATACGCAGACTTGTTCCTTAAAGATGGAGAGCTGTAAGTAGCAAAGTATTACTATTCGTAGCGATTGAGCTTGAAAAATGTCGCCATTATCTAACATATTTTTTAAATTTTGTAGTAGATTCACTCATCCATTAAAGATGAGTAAAAGATAAAAGGAAATTTTTCATTAAAAATATTCCTTTGCATAGTATTATAAGTCAATATAATAAGTGTTCCAAATCATGCAATATGCTTTATTTTAATGATTATATTGTATGTATCTAAAACACGGTTATACAGAAATAAGCTTGTTTGACAATTTACAAATTAAACCTTTAGCGAAGAAATGCTCCTTTATGAAGGCAAAAACATGCGGCAGATGCATGATTAAAATTATAAAAGTAAAAATAAAACAGCATGCTGTATAGCTTCAATATAATTTATATAAACAATAAGTAACGTTCAATTATTCATATCAGAACTAAGTAGAAAAAAAAAGAATTTCAAATCAGTACAAGCATTTTAAAACACTGGAAACAATTGTGTTCTTTTTAAAGCTCTTTACATTAAATTGGTCTTCCCCAGGATCTTTGCGTCCTAGGTTTGAGCCTCGGTTCGGGCATAGTTCTTCCTCTGTTTTGTGAATGTGCCGTTCTTTTAAAAAGGGGTAGTGCAAGTGAATCAGCGATGCGTGAATGGCAAAGTCGTATTCTTGGCCCTAGATGGCACTACTAAAACAAGCGATGCACTCTACCAGCTTAAATCGTCATCTTTATAACAGCGGACTTGTCCAATGGCAAGTGCCATAAACAACGACTCGTTAAATTCAGTTTAACAAAGTCTGCAATTTAAAGTCTACAATTTACTAAATATAGTTTAACTTTGCTAAATTAAACGACTTAAATTACTTTCATTTCTTAATTTAACACTTGTGATGAATTAAAAAGTAAATATTTTAATTAAAAGAGCTTCATTTTATTCAAATTTCTTTAGATACTTGAGATATGTGTGCATATTTATTACAATATTTAGCTCCGCTTATACATAGATTGGTTTTCTCTTAGATTTTACTACTTTATAGGTTAAGTTTATAGTTAACAGTCCACAATTTGTAAAAAGAAAAATTACAAAAGTATTCGAAAGTGATACGCAAATGACGTTTAAAACAAACAATTTACATCTGAATTGTAAGTATCACTCAAACTACACAAGATTCCAATACAGCTTTATAATGTCGGTTAAGAATCGATGTTAATATAGCATTCATCATCAGTTTTATTCGTTGCCTTTTTCCCACCAAATACCGTATATATCTGAATAGCATGGACTAATCAAAAAATCAATCCTCACTACACAAGAGAAAATAATGACTAAGAGTAACTTTTGATATACATTTTTTTTTTAAAAGTGAGATTTCATTTCATTAGTGATTATGTCGATTATTTTCGCATATAAGCCAATACCATTCAGTTATAAATATTTTAGGGGCTTTCCTACGTTGAGCTTTTTAAATGGAGAGGATTATATAATCAGAATTCCTTCGAAATTTTAATAAATGAAAGTTCTAAAACATCTCCACACTACCACTCCCTTTTGCACATCCGAACAGATTACACAAATTGCAATGGCTCATAATTTAAGAACCTAAATTTATCGGCAAAAGAAAAATTAGTTTTTCCATGTATAAAATTCTACAAAGTTATTCCTACGACATTGAGATTTAAAATCAAGTAAATTTTACACCAAAAAGTATAAAAAATAAATTCGCAAGCCTAAAGTTTGAAGAATTCTGGAGTTGGAATAATTCTGAGAAATGGAATTTATTTTAAAGTCAACTTTTCAAGATTGGCACTTGAAAGCATGTATAAAAGTACTGGCAGCGATCTGAAAAATGAACTATTAGAAACTGGTTAAAATCAATTTCAAATCTTGGGAAAGGTTTGGTCATCTCTAAATTCTTAGAATTTTAAATAATTTCTTAGGAATATTTTATACGATACAATATGTATGCTGCTATTGTATACATTTGAATTAAAAAATTTTAACCCGAAGAATTCAATTTGAAGAAAATACTTGTACATAACTTATAAAAAGGTGAAATGAGGCTGAATTCAGGGATATAAACGAAATAATTGACATTTATTTACATATTTCCAATTCCATACAAAATTAAAATGATTCACAACATTTTTGCAGAATTAAAGCATGCACATACATTAGCAATACAAATGCAGCATGATATTAAAAAGTAAAAGAGTCTGAACATTTAAATTTAATTAAAATAATAAAAAAAAATTTAAAATCAAACAATTTCAAGGAAATACTTTGAGCTTATTTTAAAGTTTTTTTTTTCATTTAAACATAACTAAGAAATAAAATTCATATATTTTAAAATTTTACAGCTTTTGTAAAAGAAAATTCTTCAATCTGAGTAAAAAACAATCATTTTATATTTGACATTTTTTCGCATTATTTAAAGTTAAAATTTGCATTTATCACATCCATTCATTACTTCCATAAAAACAAATTTATTCTTTTCATTATAGATAAAAATTGATTTAAAAACTTTAGATGTAAATTTAATATTTATAAGCAATTAAATTTTTTTACTAATATATCGCGTTTCTATTTGAAACACATTAATCGTCATGCTGATCAGGCATGGTGATCAAATGGTGTTTCCAGAGTTTCGGAAAATGCCTGATTGGCTGGCCGGCCGAGCCATTCAGGCATCCTTTAATGGAAAAAAAAATTAAGGGGGGGATCCATCTTTACACTAAAAATTCAGAAAGCATACTAGAAATATTTGTAAGATTATGAATCAAGTAAATTTTTTTTAGAATTCAGAGATTTAAATTTTAACTGAATAAAAATCGAGTTTTAAAATTTTGTGAATGGATGCAATAAATGGAGAATATTCCTTAGGCTAAATTAACATTAAATTTTCCTTAAATTTTAAAATAAAGAAATATTACGGAAATTTTTTTAAGTTAAAAATTATTTAATTTAGTTTTGTTCTAATATTTTAGTGTTTCATTATAAAATCCTTTTATTTTTAATAATTTATATTTTATTTAACTTATTTACTCTATTTAGACTTAACTTATAATAAAAAAATCTTAATTTTGAGTACAGTTCAAAAGTTAAAATTTTCCTGCAAAATTATATTCTTTAATACAAATTTAAATAATTTTGAAAAATTAAATTATAATCATGCATGTCAGCAAATCTTCCAAGATAGAGATATAACAGGCTGTAGTAAAATATATACAATAGAATATAAACTATAACACTTAATCCACTTTAGTATATCCATGAACAAATGAAAAATGAAATATGTTAGGAAGAAATTTCTTAATCGCAAATTTACGAGAGTACATAAATATTACACTCCTTTAAAGTTAACAGAGTTTAATAAACATTTTACATAAATGAATGTATGATTCTTGACTTCAATATTAACAAAAGACTTATAGATGAATGAAACAAAGTATTCACTTCCATAAGGTCCACGTATTGTTATATACTTATATAATGGTCAGTTTCCAGTTGATATTTTCAGAACGATCAATTGATTAATTTGACTCCATACAAGTCACTTTGGAACGATTTAAGATTATAAATACTAAGGAAGTTTTAATAATGAATTTGTTTTAATTAAAAAGGTTGAAATTTTTGTAATTTTACACTGATACATTTATGATAACACGTTTCGAAATTTTAATTTACTCTCCTTTATAAACTAATGACGATTCCTCATGCAAATTATCTATTAAATTAATGTTTTAATTGTAATAAATTCTTAGTTTTAAGGTCATTCTTCAATACTTTATATTGCCCTCAAATTATACCTTCATGAGTTGACGCTGTAAATAAAATGAGAAAACATTTATTCTTTAGTAATTTCTAAAACATTCCGATGAAAATTTGTAAGCTTAAGATTTAACCTGGTTGTAACTATTTAAGTTTAAAAAGTTTTTATACCAAAAAAAGCTCTTGCATACAAGTTTTTAACAATAAAAATACTTAACGTAGCTGTAAAGTATTAGATTTGACAATCCATACTCAAGGTAGTACATCTCTAGACACAATCCTATTTTAATTTGATACATCATAGCAACCTAAGTTAGAAATAATGAATTAAAATTGCACACAGTTATATCATTAAAACAAAGGAGTCACATTTGTTTTATAAAGCCACAATCTTAAATATTCATTTTCGTTCGAAAATACTTATAAATATTTAGAAATTTTCATAAGTATTCACAAAATGTTACCAACAGTTTTCTTGTGTTTTATAGAATTTCCAAAAAATTTTGCTTCCTAAACTTCTATTAAATGATTGAGGACAATAAAACAATCTATCTTCATCTTCCTGATGCGCTTGTTGAGATCAAAACTGTTCAATGCTGCATATTCAACTTGATTAAGATACCAGAAGTTGCATAAGCTATCCGACTTCAGTAATACGCAAGAACTTCATTTTGTGTTGGTCTAGAATTCCATTAGATGCTTGCTAATGAATCAGCATAAAGTCTTGCTAACCAGAAGCAAAAGATTCAATTCATCGCCGCGTCAATGAAACAGAGCTGAAAAAAATCAAAATAAGTAGAAATTAGATAAATCTGTTACATATAAAACGGCTAAACATTGTACAACATTACTTTTTTTCAATATACATTGTCGCTATACATTTCACTATACATTTTTTCACAATTATTTGTCGTCATCTTTAGTCTTCCTATAAACTTATTGAGATGCTCAAGAGGCAACTAAGGTAAAATTTCAGTAGATATTCACCAATTCTTAATTCCTATAATAAACAAGTGGAAGCAGTTTTATTAAAACTTTCGTGCAGATTCTAATAAAGACGTTATCCTAGAGAATATCTTAAATGATATTGACATACAATAGTTACGAAATACAAATCCAGTAAAATTGCTAATACGCGGGCATAGCATTTTTATTGAATCTTCGTGTCAATCTTGACGAGCTTTTTGGCGATTTCTCTTTGGCATGCAATTAAAAGTATCCGAAAATCAAATTTGCATTTTAGACGCGTTTTTCTCCATTTGAAACAAAAATTTGACCAGAAATTACATTTATAAACACAAAGTCATACTGTATTTGAAATATTTTTAAATTTAACATTTCTGAATTACCACGTTTACATCTGAAAGTATAAACTAGCAGATAATCAATCTGTTGTTGAATTAGGCCCAAAATTTATTAGATGCCAACACTATGCATGCTAAATCTGTGTACTCAATTTTATATAGTTATCTTCATCTCACATTTATCGTGTTTATTCTTATTCGAAAAGATAGACTTCCTTTGTGCGGAGTTTGATATAAAGACAAATTTGATATAAAAGGTACCACATACCAAAATTCATCCTCCATCATTTTGAGTTCGGTCACAGACAGATCGAACATCCTCCTAAAGTGTTTAACGAACTCGGAATATGAAGATCTGTCAAAATCTAAAATTAGAATTTAATTACTGTACTTTATACTACTTATATGAAAAAGCAAAACCCACCACTCGTTAATACGTATAACGCTTACCTTCTGAAGAAAGCCGAAATAATTTTTGGTTGGATTTTTAATCTGCTTGGGATACGTCGTACTAGGAAATGTAAAAAAAAAAAAATCTTGAGTTTGAGCTAGAATTCCCATCTAGTTTGCATCAAATAAATATTAAAGCCTCCTAAACCTCATAAAAAGGAAATCGATTAACTCCCTTAATACAATTGAAATTAATATTCTATGAAGCCCTAATAATCCAGCTTAAATGCTCCAGTTTGCGTTTTAAAAAAATTCATTTCGTATGTAACAGAAATATATTTTATATTATTAAATAAACTACGTCATAAATTCAAGAACATTTCGAAATAATTTCTTCTAAATAAATCGAGTCTTTATTCCTAATAGATAGAAATCAACACCTCAGAACTTTTCAGAATCCCTCTACACACCATATTTTATAAAAAGGATCGTTATTTACATCCAAATATTTCTAACAACTTACTCGGTTTTGAAATGCAGTTATTTTCAAGAAAACTCTTCTCTGCTACAATTCAAATGAAAATTCTTTGTCATACGAGAGAAATTTTGCATATCGCCTGAGATCTAAAAAAGGCAAACAAAAAAAAATGGCACAGTATTTGAAGAGTTTGAAATTAAACGTATCATAACAAAACATTCTGAAATTATATACTATTAAAGTTAATCTGCTAAGAATATGATTACGTTTTAAAAATTTGTCTTAAATAATTTAATAGTTTAAAAATTAGAACAATTGGGATTCGATATTAAGAAATTGCACCTTATCGTTCACAAACAGAATCAATCTAAATTAGAATAAATTCAAGAAACTTACTTTACATAGGGTCGATTTCCTCTAAGAAAAATTCTTTGGAGCAAGGACGCAAGATAAGATATCCACGCTAGTAATGTCAAACAGCTAGTAAATTCAATGAAGAGATTATCTTCCCGGCAGGTTTTTGCCCGTTTCTGTCAAGATCAGTTGTATTCTTTACAGTCTTTGTATTCAAATTGATGAACAAATTTCTCAATGATACTTGTTTTTTGATTGATTGATGAAGAAACATCTCAACATAAACATATAAAAATAGCTTTCTACAATCCGATTAAATCCTATTTCAACTTAGATTTTTTATTACGACGATAATTCAAAGTCATTTAATTTACTACAAGGAAATTTAAACTGGTAAACTGAAATTCAAATGTTACTTCAAAATACAGATAATCGTATATTATAGCCTATTTTCCTCAATTACAGGGAAGCATACCAGCATTTCCCAGGAACATTTGTTGTCCGGTAAATGGAGTACGAAATGAAATCAGCACCAATTAAAATATTCCTGAATTCTATATTCGGTTCAAATATTCCTGAATTCTATATTCGGTTCAAATATTCCTGAATTCTATATTCGGTTCAAATATTCTGAATTCCAATTAAGAACGACTTACTAATAAGAATTGAAAAAATTTAAATCACTCATTTCTTTATTGCCAATAAAAATTACTTTAGTTTAATTCATCACTTAGTTTATTGGAAGAGTCTGAGACTGATCTAATAAGAATAGAAATTTCTTTGTGAAATTAATTTTCAGCTTTATTCTAAATGTGTGGAAAGAAAAAAATCGTAAATTTAATATTTAAAATTAGTTTAAAACGCACGAAATTTATAGATTGACAATAATGAAAAGTTAAATTTATCATAAAATTAATATCCAGAAATCATTCTTAAAAAGTATAGTGTTTTCCAAAATGCTACCGGCGTATTTACCAAAATAGAAATTTTAAATGATACCTACAAGTAATTTATTCCAATTCCAAATGTCGAAGATCATTGATGATTCAAAAGACAATTTATTAATAAACTCATTTCATGCACATTTGTATTTTCTTTTTCGTTTAATTATAAATGGTACACCTATCTAGTAAATAGTGCTTTCAAAATTTATTTAATGAGACTTCAGACGAATTGAGAGATTTTATAACATAGCTCCTGGTTCAAATTTAATGAAATTTGATGCACCATTCAAAGCGTTGTTAATGAAATCCAAACACTATTCATATATAGAATTCACAATATTTATCGATTTGGTGAATTGAAGCAACTGCCAATGAGAATCAAATATCCTTTAGCTAATGCGACTAAAAAGATTGGCTAGAGTGAGGTCAGCTTGGACGTCGTTTCCACCTTTTGAGCATGATTTCTAATTAGAAAGTACAATCCAAGTTTGGCGAATGTTGATTCAAACAAGATTAACTGGAATGTGCTGGATTCATCATAGCATTTTAATGTAGGGAAGAAAAGGCATGACACCACGAACTATATATATAATATACATAAACATTAAGTGTAAGAGAATTCCTTGATAAATCGTAACGAACATTTAATTAATCTTACCATTTTTAATTAATTTTAATTTAACCATTTAATTTTACCAAATTTCGCTTTGTGTTTAGCTGTCATAGGAGTATAAACAGGATTATATATGCCTTATATATAGCGTTTGCGTCTTAAAGATAACGTCAAGAAAAAGTTCAAGGAATTTGGATAATTATAAAATCTAGAGTTTAAGCTTATCAATGTAACATTTCTGAAACATAAATGCGAAATGGTTTGAAAAATATATGGCGAGTTTTATGAAACAAATTGCCTATTTCAGTTCGCTACTGATGAGACGTCAAATTTGAGTTCGATGTTCACCAGATTGTGCAATGAATTGATAAAAGGAACAAGTCTCAAATTTCTAATTTTCCGATCTTCATTTCTCAGTAGAAGGGATAAATCTCGTTGCTGACTTTCCCAAATCTTAAATTATGGAAGTTTTATAATGAATATTAGTTACCAGATCTGGCCTTTTAAATAGTTTTCTTGGTAGAAACCATCAAGTTAAAAACATTTTATAGATAATGGATTTAAATATTCAAAAGTAAGATTGCTTTAGTAGGATTAACCGTGCCAAAACTTGTTCTCCTGGATGAAAGAATTAGCTTTAAACTATTTCGGACTAAGCGATTTTTTTTTATTCCAATTGAAGAACGAAAACTTCAGAATTTAGTGTATAACTATAATTCGACAGTAAAATTCCATGTCTTAATTTTTGTAATTGAAAAATAACTGTACTACGAAGTTTGGTTCCTATATCCTGCTCTTATTGCCTCTTGAAATACGGCATGAAACTCATTATCAGAATGTCAAATTTCAAAATATAATTCATATTCTTAACATTTTCTAACCTGTTAAATTTCTGTTGAGATGCGAAAAAACGTTGCAAACATAGGGATAATATATAAATCCTGTGAACAAATTTGAAAGTTTAAACAGAATTAAAGTCATAAAATGTTAAGAATTTAAAATATTTTAAATATCATCATTGAATCCCCACTTGTATTTTAGGATTTATATATTCATCTAATATGGTAGACTCGTGTATTTTATCACAATAGAAAGACTTTTGCATTGATGCCCGCATTTTTAATTATAACGCAATTTTACCCAACGGATTTAGGAGAAAGTAATAAATCCTGCCAAAAATATGGAAAATCATTAAAAGCGTTACTTAAAATGATATTGATCAAAAATTTACGGACAATTAAAATTTCAAAAAAATAACAATCCATTTTTTAAAAAAAATATTGCAGCATAAAAATATATTGATGAAGTACTACACACCAAATAAAGCAATACAAAAGCATATAAAACTATTTTCTGCAACATGCATTACTCATTCTTACAACTCGGAAACAAATTTCAGTTTTTATTCATCTCTTAAAATAGACATACTGCCCATCTCAAAAAGACATTTTCTTTCCACACCACTACACGCGTACATTTCCCGCTCCCAAAAGCATTCATTTCAAACCGCTACACGCAT
>JAPMOQ010000054.1:147736-166846 GCA_026543055.1 Argiope trifasciata | reverse complement strand
TGCTTAAACTACTACACGTGGCCAATTGCTTAAACTACTACACGTGGTCAATTGCGTAAAACAAGTAGGCAAAACTTATTGTACAATGTATAGCATTGAGAGCGAAATATTAATACAACTCCAAACGAATAATGCTGATAAAGCAAAAAAGTTTATACCAGAAATAGCATATTAAAGCTTCCATTTTTACAACATCGAGAGCATTTATCATTCTTAGTTGATTCTCGATACTTTTTATTACCTCCAATAATGACGGAAAAAGAGCATCTGTTCAAACACCAGAGCTTTTTTAGTTTTTCATTAATAAAGTGGCCTTTAAGCACTTGATTAATTCTGTAAACAAATGTTACTTTCTTTCAATCTATTCGGCTGCAGCATTTAAAAAAAGGTATAGAATTGCTTAAATTAAACAGAGCAAATTGTTTATACACAGCGATGTAAATTAGGTAAACATACAGAATCTAATCCTCCGATTTCGGAATAGCTACAGCATTTTTCAAACTCCCGTATCTTTAGGATTAAAGTTAAATTTGAAAAAGGCCTTCAGTAGAAAAAATGGATAGATTTTAAATATTTTCAATTCTTTCATATCAAATAAATTGTTCAAGAAAGAAAAATTACTAAAAGTAATCGCAATATTTGATATAGCTTAATGCAAACCATTTCATTTGCAGAGAACGTTTAATCAAATAAGTAAAATTTAAGAATGTTTATGCAAAGTTTCTAAAATTTAATTTTTCGAATCGAAGTTGCAAATGTTTTTATGAATTTATTATCTTTCATAGTTTACACAAAATTAGAAAGAGCCAATTTACCTTGACGAAGGACAAAGAAAAAACGAAAATTAAAATATTTTTAAATGTTTAGATTTAGATAAAAAAAATATTACCACCATTTGCTAATAAAACTTATCAAAATGCATCATTAACACCTTAAATTTAAATATCAAATTTATTTAATATTCTGTATATTTTATCATAAAACATCCAACTCTTTCTCTGACTTTTTCCTTCATTAACATACTTTTCAATTCATCTACGATTTCCAAACTTTTATTTAAAAATAGTTTCCCAACCCCTTGTGCCCATTTACTTAAAAATAAAATTTTATTAAATATATACATTTTTTAAATTCCAGTTAAAATTGATGCAGAAAGCACACTTTTGGATAAATTTTAACCGAAACAAGTAGTTTATAATGAGACAAAAACCATCCTAAATTTCAAAAGCTGAAAATGAATTCTTTAAACAAACTTATCCTAAGATTTAAATGAGCTCATAAAGACAAAGAAAAAGCTTACCATAATTTTTAACCATGAATTACATCTTTACTATTTTATTGGCTAATGTCGTTATATATAAATTAATATCCAACATATCATTCAAATATAATACGTTCTCAAAGCTACGTTCATTGCAAAAACTATGTAGTCAGAATTTTCTAAACCAACGAGGTGACTGCTGGTAGGCATCTGATGTTTGAGACATGTATGTATGCTTGAAATGATAAATGTTACAGTTTTGCCAGAATGCCAAAAGACGTTCTTAATAATTCTATCGTCGTCTTCTTCCAAAGAGTTTCACAAAATAGTCGCTCAAGAGCCTTGGGAATTCAAAAAAATAAGAAGAAGAACACATATTCGGATTCAAAATTTATATAAAAGTTCTGGAGGATTTATAGTTACTTTATTTGGTACTGACAATTCCATCACGCTATTCCCCAAGAATTTGTATTAGACAATCATTCAAGTACCATTGTTATTAAAGAACATGACAATAAGATCAAGCTATCGGATTCGAAATTTACGTGACTGTATTGACAGACTTTCGATTATTTTATCTTGTGTTAGTAATTTCATAAAGCTATTCTTCCAGGAATTTGCAAAAGACAATCATTCAAGAATTGTGAGAATTAAAGAACATGGTCAATATCAAGATATCGCATTCGAAATTTATGAGAATGAAATGGACTCGTTTGGTTATTTTACCTTATGCAAACAATTCCATTATGCTCTTATCAAAGAATTTGTACAAGCTAATCGTTCAGAACTATTCATATTAAAAAAAACGTGGTAATAAGATCAAGTTATCAGACTCGAAATTTAAGTGAATTTATTGACGGTCTTTCGATTATTTTATCTTGTGTTTACAATTATATCATGTTCTTCACCAAGAATTTGCGCAAGATAGTCGTTCGAGAACTATAAGAATTAAAGAACGAGATAATAGGATCAGATAATTGGATTTGAAATTTATTCAGTACTATTGCAACTACTCTCTTTTCTTCCCAATTCTTTGAGCTTAGAATCCCAATTGATCAATTTAAAATGCATAACAGTATAAAAGGAAAATATAGAGCTATTCATTTATTTATTAATTTTTAATTGAATGAGCAGATTATTGCTAAAAAATTTTGATATTATATGAAATAAAATTTAGATGGCTGAAATTGATTTTACTGAATACGAGCTCTGAAAATTGCAAGATTATTTTATCTGATACTAACAATTTTCTGTCAGGAAAGTGTAGAAAATAGTCGATTATAAACTATAGTAAATATAAAATAATAATAAAATTAAATCGTCGGATTTAAAATTTGTTTGAAAACACAAACCGATCTTCAGATGTTACATCTAAAACAGAAAATAGCATCAAATTTTTTTTTCGATAGTGCTCAGTGATTATGCAAAATCATATTCTTATAGAATGAGGTAAGTGGGAAGATCATTAGTTACTCATGCAACATATGCAATAAGGATTTCAAATGTTATCAACAATTTTTTTCTTAATGGATTCCAACAAAAAAATGAGCTGTGCCGAAACATAGAGCTTACATAATGGATTAAAAGCCGACGTCCTGGTTTAGGGTTAGCGAGTCTACCTCATGATCTGGACGTCTCAAATTCAGATCCTGGTTCGGGCATGGCTACTCTTCACCCTTCTTCTTCTTGCATACAGCCGACCACCCAACCACCACTGAACGTAGCAGTATCGACAGGATTTGTGGTCGACTGCTGAAAAGTATTGTCCAACCTTACACTGACCGAACAGTCAAACTAACATTCCTTTCGGGGTAGTAAATAGCTGTCTTTCTTTCCATCTGCACTCTCTCAAACAGTTGGAATGAAACTATCAATCTTTAACATCATATCATTCAGGGTTTTGAGATTACCTGGTACCATCAGTACTGTACTTAAATCATTATTGACAATCTTCAGGTCCTTCCTTAACTCTGAGATCTCCATACATTCCATTAAATAGCGGTAAACACACAAACACCTTGTGTTTGTGTATGAAAGACTCCCCTCCCCCTTGTAAAAAGGGAATGTGCAAGCGAGTGTATGAGTGTCATCTTCATATGAGCTAGAAGTCAGACTTCTGCTCTCAGATGCTCAGGGATCTTTATCCTCAGAAGCTGCATTCCTCTTTTCATTGTGAAGTGGACACAATACCATCAATGAAAAAAATCATTGTTAAAACTGAAACCCAGTCAAACTTTTATCCAAACAAGAATACATTAACAGCATTTCATTAAACGTTATGAAAAGAAACAAATAGTATGATTTTAAATTTAAATAATTACGATGATCTTTACCTTCTATTCTCTTAATTAATCAGGAATTGTAAGAATATGATTACATATTGTGATCATTACTGCATCTGAATGCGATTCGTAAATAAGGCATACTACTTAGAAAGAGTAATACGGATTTCACTGTTAATAGATTGTTTATTCACCTCTCAAAAACGCAAAGTTTATCCAAGTTTTAATTAATCCTTTGATTTTAAATTTATTCTATTAATTCTTTGAATTACCAATTTTTCCTATTAATACTTTGATTCTAAAATGTTTTTTTTTTCTTTTAATCCTTTGATCTGTAATTCACATTCTGTAGGTAGTTGAAACAAACATTATTTTAATCCAAAGAAGAACATAAAATAGTTGGGATTTTGAGAAATATAAACTATTAATAGAAAGTTCTTTACTACAAGGTAAAATTTTAGTTGATTGCTTAGAATCCAAGAATAAACTTCAAGAAAATTTAGATTGGTAATAGTTTTCATACGACGTTAAAACGTCAACGATATCAGTTAACGAATAAAGTTATGTTTTTATGACTCTTTTTCAGCCATGAATATTATAATAACGACTAAAACTCAAAAAATCATAAATGTAAAAGAAAACCTTAAAAAAAGGATTTTATCTAATATATTAAAAAAAAAATTCTTTATCTTATAAGAGAAAGCAATAATGTCATAAAAATATTATGAAAAAAAGAAAATTCTTAGTATTCATTATATAAAAATTTGATGGATGAATATGACTTCATTTTAAATGTGATTATAATTTTATTTCAATATAAGCTTTTCTATTGATGCACCATATTTTTATAAATTTTATTTCGCCTCCAGGCTTTTGATTTTCAAAAATTATTTTTAATGCTCTGATTATTATTTTGAATTTGCTTAGTTTAATGACTGATCCCCTTCTTTGTTTTCTTTCTTTATTATTTAGTGTCATACACCACCGATGACCTCATCTTCGATTGGGAACCTAAATATCCATTAGTGGTCGAACCTACTATCGAGCTTCCTCAACACATACTGGTAGAGACCAAACTTGGAGATTGCATGCAAGAATATTCTACAGGTAAGCTCATTCTTCATTTCCGAGATACATCGTACCTGTTTGCCGGTGTCCTGGGACAGAGGTAGCGTGTCTTCCCCGTGATCTGGGCGTCCCGGGTTCGAGTCCTGGTTCGGGCATGGTTGTTCTATGTTCTATCTGTGAGATGTATGAATGTGCCCCACTGTAAAAAGGGGTTGTGCCAGCGAATGTGTGTGTCACCTTCATTTGAGCTAGAAGTCAGACTTCTGCCCTCTGGGGTGCTCAAGGGTCTTTACCCTCAGAAGCTACTGCAGCCCCTTTCCGTGGGAACACGAACACGACATCATCATCATCTTATGTGTTAACTGTCAATGTTTTAAACCAGTCTTCCTAGAATTTTCTCGCATACTCTCAAATAAACTTGTCCCCATCATTCAAAGCCTGAGAACACCTTGCATGACAATGGCGTACCGTTGTTACGAAATATTAACTTTCGGAGTATTTCACTGAACTTTACTGGAGTCATTTAGTAAGCTTTGAGAGAAACGTATTAATTGAATTTATCGTGTTATCTTTGGCAAATAATTCGATAATTAATCCCTGACATGCTGTTAATAGTATCCGAAAATAAAATGTATATTTTAGACACACTTTTATCAATCGGCTGAAACAGAGATAGAACTATAGCTTGTAGTCACAAAACTCCTAATCAAATTTAATAGATTTAAGTTATAGCGTTTTCGAATTATAGTTTTTACATGTATCTGAAAGTATAGACCAACAGACGATTAACATGTTTAGCTCAAAATTGATAAGTATCTACTCTATAGATGTTGAATCTCTGTACAGAATCTTATTTATATAACTCTCTTCATTTTGTAGTTATCCTCTTTCACTTATACTCGAACAATCAGACAGATAGACTTCCTCTGAACAGATTTTGCTCAAATTTTGACAGAAATCTAAAAATTTGGCGAAAAGATCGAGTCCTAAATGTCAATAGTTGGACTTAAAGCGTTCTTGAATTATTTTTGTCATAGACAGACAGACGTATATTTTCCAAAAATACATCTTTCGAACTCAGCGTGGTCTAAAACTAAGATTTTCTTCAAAATCTCAAGTTCGAATTTTCGACGATTGCTGTATTTTCCTTATATTACATATACGAGAAAGTAAAAAGATTCCTTGCTTCATATATACTTGTTCTACTTCGCTTTTTAAGCCATAAGACTTGTCTGAGAAAAAAATATTTCTTATAACAGCCAATATTAAAATTTTCTCATTAATACCAAGGCAAATCAGAGATAAATTATTAAAACTCTAAAACGAATAGGAAACGTTGAAAAATTGTTGTCATTAATGATTGCTGGTGCAAGTATAGATGTGGGATATAAAATGGCCGATGGTGTGTTCTTTAAACTCCTCATATTATTAATATTACGGAAGCATTTATTTTATTCATCCATGTATTTTCCAACGGAAGGCCTCTCAGATATATGTATGAGTAGCTTCCAGCTTAATGGTTAGCTCTCACATCCTAAATTTGTATAATAAAGGTGACGTTGCCCTCAGGGGAACTGCTGATGAGGGATTTTCCTTTGTATAAGGGAAGTTCTCTTAGGCTACTCATAATGAGAGCTATCGATCATAGCGCTCGATATAATTTATCATGGCAATTCGGTTGTTTAGTTTGCCCCATAAGCTATGGCAGGGTGGGGATGGAGGTTCTTTATGATGGTATCCTTCATATCAACATTTGTATGGAATCAATGCTGTCATGTTATTTTCTTATGTTAGATTAGGTGAGTGAAGGATTGGTTAAACGATGCGGATGTAAGTGTTAAACATTACTGATCCTCTATTTCCTTTATAAAAATTCGCAGATATGTACAACATTTTAGAGAAATTAGTCCAACCGTTTGATCTAGAGTATGTTAAAATATAACTGAAAATCTCAATAAATGAAAATTCTTTTGAAACCTAGAATTTGATTATTATCAATTAAATGATAATTAAAATCTGAAACATTGTTTTGTCCTCAAAAATTTGCTAGAATAAGTAGAAAATAAGTAAAAAGTAGATTTAAAACAATTCAATTTTTCACAAACTTTAAACAAATAAAATAAAATAAGTATTTATAAGGAAAAATATATTCTATTCATATAACAAAAATTGTATGAGTTTCTTAGACCAGTGAACATTCCCTTTTATTAAAAAAATAAAACTATTTATTTCGGGATTGAAAATCAATTTGATGTTCAAAAATAGAATGCTTTCGTATATGGCTGTAAGCATGGATATTAAAACATTTATCACTGCGTTTGCTGGCAGCATCGATAAACAAGCTACACCCCGTTGAAATCGAATTCAGCTACTTTGCCGGACTTTCACGTATAGGAGCCATTTTTCTTCATAATTTATCGTTTGCTGGAGGCAATGTTTGTTTCTAAAACTGTAGAGAAATCGATATAATTGCGGCTTATAGAAGTTCTGGACCAACTGGAAAATATTTATTTACTTTTCAATGATACATCGGCATTTGACAAACCTAATAAATTGTATCTGTCATAATCTTGACTTTTTTTTTTTAGTACGAAAAGGAAAATACTGTGACAAAAACGTAATAAAATTTAAAAAATAACAGTTTTTTAACACTGTAACTTAATTTTTTTTATTTCAACGCTTAAAATTATATTATATTTTTACTTTATGTAAAATAGTACTCTATAACTCTAATTTTCAATTTTTATTCTACTCTAGTACTCTAACAGGCTGATTTTTAATTTAAAAAAAACCTAAGGCTTTTTTAAATGCGAAGACTTTTTCCGGGTAGTTATTAATATGCGACATAAAACATAGAATAACTTTCCTGCTGCCAGAGTATTTAATTTTTTATATTTAAAAACACAAAAAAAATCTGAAAAATGCAGAGCTTCTGACTTTGGATCTTTTTAAAAAATTATTACACACCTTAAAGCAAACTCCATATTTATTTTTATAAAACGTATGTTTTTGAACATTAAAAAACTTTACAACCCTATTTCCCGTTTTAAGAAAGCCTATGATTTCGGAAATGTAACATGTGAGCAGAGATACAGCATGGATAAAAAGGCATTTAAAGTTTTTAACATAAAATCTAATCAATTCTCTTGTAACTTTCATTATGTGATTAAAGTTATTCTAAATTGTTTAAAGTTAAGAGAATCAAAAATTTATTGAAAAAAGATACTATATTTATGCATTGAAGATATAAAGAAAAACTAAGGAAAGATCATAACTTCACAAATCTTTATCATAACACCTTTAAATAATTTCATGTGCCTATCAAAAAAATTTTAATTTATATTTCAGATATTCTGCTTGATCGATGCAATTATAACTTTTGAGCATTTACTCCAAATGACACTGTGGAGAGTCCCATCGGAGTTTTGTTTCATTTACCGAATACATCACTCTAACGGCTCATTTAATGCAAACCTTTTGTAAATTGGCAATATTTTTGCTAAATGGGCTTCTTTTATAGGTATATGAATCCGAAAAATGAGCGTGGCAATATTGTCTACTCTTCTTTCTGAACTTCCTAGGTTCTAGTACCGGTTTGGGTATGATTATTCTTCCGTTGTTCTATCTGTGAGATGTGTGAATCTGACCTTCTGTAAAAAAGGGTTGTGCAAGCAAATGAGTGATGTGTGAGTGGCAAAGTCGTACTCTTGGCCATAGTTGGCGCTACTGAAACAAGAGACGCATCCTATCGTCTTAAATCGCTGTCTTCGTAACAGCCGCCTTGTCCAACAGCAAGTGCCACAAGATACAGCTCATGCATCAAAAATTCTTCAATCTATATAAATAAAATTGAATGTTTGTCTGTACGCCTCTTATGCCTTCCTGAGCTGTTCATCCGATAGCGATGAAACTTAGTCAGCTTATTGTTTACACCTACGGGATGGTTATAGAGATAGTATAATTATCTAAAATTTTAAATCTCAATCGCATCTATTTATCAAGATTTAATCTCCAAATAACATGCCAAGGAGAGAATAGATTCTGTAGGAATGCCCAATCCAAGTTAAAGGTTAATATTTCGTAGCTATAATACGCAAATGTCATTCAAGTCATTCTCAAATGTAACAACTCTAAGTCATAATAAAGTTTTGGGGAAACTAAATCTGGGATTTTAAAATTTTAATTAAATTTTATCGTTTTTCGCAGTAACTACCAAAAATATTGTAATATAAATAATTTTGCACCACCTTAATTTTCAAAAATTATTTTTTCAACGATTTTATGGTATAAATATATTTCCTATGTTTAATCAATTTTAAAAGAAAATATTTTAATCATATTTTCTAAAATTAAATTTGAGGATTCTGAATGAATATTAAACGAATCACAAGATACAATAAATAGTTTCTTTTATGATCATTCATAAAGAACACCAAGTTTTACAATTCTAAAAGAATATACAAATCCAATATATAAAAATGAAGGTTTGATTGTTCATATTTTATATACTGTTGTGATGTTCATCCTATTTCGATAAAACATTGCCAAATTATTAATTGATTGCACTTAATCTTATTTTATATACTGTTGTGATGTTCATCCTATTTCGATAAAACATTGCCAAATTATTAATTGATTGCACTTAATCTTATTTTATATACTGTTGCACTTAATCTTAAGATTGCACTTAATCTTATTTTATATACTGTTGCACTTAATCTTAATATTGCACTTAATCTTATTTTATACACTGTTGTGATGTTCATCCTATTTCGATAAAACATTGCCAAATTATTAATTGATTGCACTTAAGATTGCACTTAATCTTATTTTATATACTGTTGCACTTAAGATTACACTTAATCTTATTTTATATACTGTTGGGATGTTCATCCTATTTCGATAAAACATTGCCTTATAAATCTTATTTTACATACTGTTGCACTTAAGATTGCACTTAATCTTATTTTATATACTGTTGTGATGTTCATCCTATTTCGATAAAACATTGTCAAATTATCAATTGATTGCATTTAATCTTATTTTTTTCCACTGCAGCAACGCGCTGGGTATGAGCTAGTAACTTAATTAAAAATTAAGCTATAGCTCTAAAACTTTGCAGGAACATTTAGAAAGACTCAATTCGTATTATGAGGGAATAAAAAAATTTAATGATTTTTCGAGTACCCAGCCACCTTAATGAAAAATCTGAAACAGCAAAGCAAAAATTCTAAAAGCACGAAAATAGTGCGAAACCTAAAACAAATATAAATAGTATAATAAATAAAATGAAAATTTAAATACATTGATAATCAATTCTTCATGAATGTTAAAGCATGATTTTTCTTTTACTATTTGCCTCTTCACCTTCAAATTTATTTAATTTCCTAATTACATGAACAACCTACTTGAGACATTTATGGTTATTCTAGAAGGTAATGACAGCACAAGGACCCTTAAGATATTAAAACTTTACCACACGATTTTTGAATATTAAATGGCGTAATATTTTATCTTAATTTCAGATTAAAATTATATTTGCCATACACTCATAAGAGCGCAAAAGGTTCAAATATTTTTATTGATTTCTAGTTTTTAATGATTAATTTCTTTCGCAGTTCACCATTATTGTTACTACGGAAACTTGTAATCCAATTTTCTACCAGACGATACGTAATCAAAATTTAATGAAATTTAGCGATTAGCTCATAATTAAGTTCTGAAAATATTAAAATATTTTAGGGTCAGGGAATGCATAGAATTAGAAAGCTTTAGATATCGGAAAAAGATTAAAAAGCGATTTACTAAATTCCATCATTATAAATAGGAAAAAGCAAGATTAAAAAATAATTCTTGTCTCTTTTATATCAGCCATTTTTCTTTTGGAAATTTATGAAAACTAATCGTTTATAAATGTGAACAAACTAATGGAGAAATGTTTACATTCATAAATTAATTTTTAAAATATCAATTTAATTTCATTACATCCTGTTTTAGCACAACAGTGGAGCTATTTTGGTAATGACATTATAATTTTAAATTGAAATCAGATGAAGATCCAATCGATCGAAACAAAAATTTGTCACAAAACTACTCTTGTAGTCAAAAAAGTAGTGTGAATTATTCCGTTTATATATTTATAAACGTAAAGACCGAAAGACGGTTAATGTTGCTTTGGAGTAGGCTCAAATATTTGATAGTTGTCTATACTACAGATATTAATTCTGTGTACCTTATTTCCTTTATTTAGTTCTCTTCATTTTGTAGTTATCGCGTTAAATTATATTCAAAAAGATGGGCAGACAAGTTTTAATCAAAATTTGATAGAAATTTGAAAATTTGTTATAAAGACCGAGTAAAATTTCAATCGTCTAGCTCAAAATGTTTCTGAGTTATCTTTGTCACAGACATTTAGACAGAAAAAATTACAGACATATAGACAGGCCAACAAGGAGGTCTTTGCACAGTATAACCGGAGGGCCAGACAAACGGACATTTCCTCAAAATGTGTTTTTCGAACTTAAGGAGGTCTAAAACTTGGAAACTTGTCAACATTTTGGATCTAGGGTGTTTTTTTTTTTTTTTTTTTTGACGATTCTACTTTATCTGTATAAAGCATACGAGAACGTAAAAAAATTATTGGAGAGAATCAACGGTAAAATAAGTAAAAAAAAGTAATATAAATCATTCGATTAATACTTAGGTCAACAGAGAATTTTTTTATTCATATGCTTTTTATTAAATCGTTATCAAAAAATTATTAAGTATAAAAAAAGTATTGATTTTCACTAGAATTAAAAATTTTTACTTATACATTAAGTTAGATTGTTTTGTCGGTTAAATATTAAAAGGACATAAGCTCGTGCACGTGTTTCGTAGAACAAAAATAATGCTCTTCACTACTTTTCTTTTCATCCATTAGAATAAAAGCTTTCTTCTTCCAACCATTTCTCATTTTCTATTTTTAGAAAATGTACAAAAAAGTAAAAATGTATTTCCAGAATAGAAACAAAATTCACAAACGTCATGTTTCTCAGCTTATTTCTTATTTAATTCATGGAAAGTAGCATTCTCGAAAAAAAAAGGGGGGGAGCTCAAAACGCATTTATGCCCTTTATTTTTATTCCCCCGCGCCAAGTCAATTTATTCTTCTTTCAGTTTTTAAAAATGCTCAAACTTTTTTCTTTCTGGTACCTTAAAATGCAGAAAAGTGGAAACTCAAATTTAGATCCGTAGATATATAACAAAAGAAAAATGGACTCGAACACGAAGTTTTTTTTTAAATTCATTCTGAAGTTTTCTTTGATAATATTCTTTCTCCCACTTACTGAACATATTTTTTTTTTAACAGAACAGAAAAAATTTCTCACGCATTCAGAACGTACGTTTGTGTGAAAATTAAAAAGGTTCACCGTGTAAAGGAATGAAAACTTCCAAAGAGCATCATTAAAAAGAGATTTTCCAAAAAATAATTTAATACTCTTTATACACTTTCAATTCCCTCAACATGATTTTTTGGGCCATTTAAATCTTCGCCCTTTCCATTTCATCGATAATTTCGAATCTCAAATTTTCTTTCAGAATGGAATTACTGTTTTTGCGACTAGTTTTCAATTAGGACGTAAAATGTAAAATGATGTTTTGTAAAATCAACCATACTGTTGAATGGGTACTTCAAAGTAGTTTTAAATCATAAATGATATATCTGCTTCGAAACATTGCAACCAGTACTTTAGCATTAATACATTTCATAATGGTATCGAAAAAAAAACATCTTTGCTTAAAATTTTCCAAAGTTATCATTTTAAAGTATAGAAAATGTAAGGAAATAAATTATTTAATTATTAATATCTAACATAAGCAAGGAAAAATCTTTAAGAAATTTTGAAATTATATATAAAAAGTGACCCAAAATTAGAGCAAAATTTGAGTTTGCCACTGTTTGATTAGTAAAGTGTAGGCAACCCTATTTTTTGTAAAAAAAAAAAAAAAAAAAAAAAAAAAAAAATTAACCATTTGACAGCTGATAGTTTAAGATTAGTAAAAATGGAGCGTTACAAGATAGATCAACTTTTTAATGAAAGATTTTAAGTTATATTAAAAAATCTCAAATTGTTATACTTTTATTTTTAAGCATATAGGATATGGTTATGCATGGAATAACACATAGGACAAATGGCTCCACGGCTTTGCTGGCACTTACGCACTCTTTTGTCAAAATTTTCCATAACCATTTCGCATAAATGTGGGGGAATTTCGTTGATGCATCGTTGAATTTCCTCCTTCAATGCACGCGTGCTTGTGGTCTTCCTGGCAGAGACTTTGACTTCAAATTACCCCATAAAAAGGAATCCAATGGTGTTAAATAATGCGAACTAGGGGGCCAATTATCAAATTTTTGAACTATGGTCGACTGACTTTCGTTTTTTAAAATATTGATCAATAATCAAAAAATATTGTTCTATCGTGTAACGCTCGTTTTTAATAACCCTAAACGATCAGCTGTCAAGATTATTTAATAGATTTGTCAACACTTTACAGCACGAATGGTGGAAAATGGCTTTAAAAGTGTTTGATTGCATAATATAAAGAGTTAGAATTATTTTTGACCATCCGTTGTAAATGGCAGCCTTATACGAAAGGGTTGATATTATAGAAATCTAAGGCACATTATTTGTTTTCTGGAAAAAAGGGATACCATGTTATTCGCTTATAAAAATGTTGCATTGCTATTTTTTTTTAGGGATCTCGTATATCTAAATTTAAAATTTTGAATTTGTGGACAATTTATACTTATTATTATTTTTTTAAACAAGGCTGAAATTACTTTAACTTCTATATGAGAATGGCAATGATATAACATTCTAATTGCTATTGCATTAAACACCAATCAAAATCAACTACTTTTTTACATTTTAAATATTTATAAAATTTATATAAAACACACATTATACAAACATTATTAGAAGTATAAACTTCCTTTTAACAACAAAATAATTCATTTTAAATTTATTATTTGACAATTAATTTTAAACTCTCCACGCTTTTGTACATGTGTTAGGGTGGATTTAATTCGTCAAAATGGGGGTGAAAGGAAAGATGAAAGGGGCAGATGTTTACATTTAACAATAAAATAAACTCGGATTACTCGCTGAATGAATTAAAATAATACAGTCAGAAACAGTATGATATTCCCATACACGTGAAAAAATAGAGCAAAAAATATTTAATAGAGCAAAAATAATTCCAAAGAATACGAAGAATACCGGAAATGCCCTCATCATCTCCACTGAATGAAATAGAATCGTCTAAAAGTGGTCATCTCAGAATGCTGAAACGAACATTAGGTAGGGATAATATAAGAAATTTTTTAATTACAAAAATAAAAAAACTATTTTTTCATCAAGATCCAAAGAAATATTGATCCTAGATAAAAGTCGAATCAATTATGAATGAAATATGTTTATAGAGTTCATCCATGTTCACGTGATACGTCAAATTTGTTATCCTGGTTTAAGATTTCATGTCACTATACATAACGAAAGGAAGGGGAAAAAAACTTAATGTCACAATATAAAGTATGATAACATGCAATCACTTGTTAAATGACATGATGCTGTATTTTTCATGAAATTGGGACATTATTCGAATTACTCCATTTCTAATAATAAAAGTAAAGAATTAAGAAATCTCACTGCATATACCTCGTCTATGATCATTAGGAACACATTTTTATGAGTCATTACTTCAATCATGCGTTTAGACATCTGCAACTGATTTCTAAACTCACTAGCGCCATTGGCGACAGTTAGTTTCCCGGGAGTATATGTAGTGTTGAAAGTAAAAAATCTTTGTTTAGCTACATGACTTTCATGGAAAAGTAGCAACTTAACTAATAAAGTCGAGTTCCATAGTATCTTTTATTAATATTAAAAAACATAAATGTCTGGATAATGTAATTCAAACCTCATGCTGTTATTCGAAATGGTTTTATTTAGCTTTTTATATTTAATTGCACAGTGAATTAATAGAATATTTCTTTAACTCTCGTTAAAAGTTATGCTAGAGAAAAAAGTTATGATATTAAATACTATGATATAAAGAAACCAGGGGAAATGATCTCCCTAAAATTTTATCTCACATTTTCTAATAAAATTGCAATACCGAAAAACGCCTTGCACTGTATTGGCTTACAATAGCTATGAAATATTAACTTCCTGAGCGAATTTAAACCATTTTTACTTAATGTGTCATCCTTGGTGATTTATCTTGCAATTAATCGATAGAAGGTGTTAATAGCATCAAATAATCGAATTAGTGTTTAGACTAGTATTTCGAAACCGATTGAAACAAAAATTTGTAACAAAACTTCACTTATAATCACAAAATCCCATATCAAATGTGTTATATTTACGCCATAGTACTTTCGAATTATCTCTTTAAGGTATATCTGAAAGTAAATGCCAGCAGAAAATCAATTCTGAGTTTGATTTGGCCTAAAATTTGACAGATGTCTTTATTATAAATGTTAAATCTGTGCATAGAATTTTATCTATCTGTCTCTTTTCATTACGCAACTGCTGTGTTAACTTATATTTTAACAGCCGGACAGATAAACTTCCTCTAAACGGATTTTACTCAAAATTTGATAGAAATCTACAAATTTGGTATAAGAACTGTGTACTAAATTTCAATTCTGTCAAACTCGAAACGCTTTTAAGTTATCTTTGTCACAGACAGCCAGGTATTTTCCAAAAATGTGCTTTTTTAACTCTGAGAGGTCTGATATGTAGAAACTCATTGAAATCTTCAGTTAGAATGTTTTGATTATGACTATACTTTCTCTGTATTTCGCATAGTAGAAAGTACGAAGTAAGTGCCGCTTAAAATATTTCTATTTGTATCCCAAATTCATTTACTCTGACTGATATTAGGAAGAAAATTTTGCTTAGGGATTTTCTATTCTCTTGAAACTTTAGTGTTTATCGATGTAAAATGTCAATATTTTTGCTGAAACTAATTTATGAGTTCTAATTAATGGTTTGCCTAAGAATAATACTGTTTGCTCCAGAAAAAAAAAATCGATAATGTTTTTACGAAGAAGAATCCTGCCCCTACTTACCAAAGATAGATGATTTATTCAGCCCTCAACGCCCACGCAAGAACATGAGATCAATTAAAAATTCTTCTCTAAGAGGATTACACCGAGGCACTAAGCAGTATAGGATAAGTTGTTCTTAATCCGCTTACCCAATCTTCCACATTAGCCCCTAATTGAGTTTCGATCAGGGAGTCAAAGAGCGATGCCCGTGGGAATATTCAGAATGTTGTTGACCTGCTCTGGTGTGTTCTGAGTAGGGAAGTTTGATAAAAAAATTCATTCTTTGTATTTGAAATAAAGAGAGATATTTAAGATTTTCTACAGGTTGTTGAAAATTTACCTTATATTTTAGATTTTCCTTCATTGCTCTGATTTAATAGATTAAATTATATAGTCGAGGTCTATTATAGGATGGACTTTGAATTTTGCATTGCAGTTAGAAGATGAAGAGGGCCACATTTCCCCATCATACCAGTGGTCAGCTGTTTTATCCAAATGGATTTAAAGTGCACCAAACCTTTGTTCATACCAAATTTTTGGTAGCATCTGGTCTCGAATCCACAATTATCTGGACTAACGTGTCACCAACCCATTTTGGTGCAAATATTTTTTTCAAAAGAAATTTCAAACTGAAATATCTTGAACATCTACAATATTTTCTGAATGTATTTTTTTTCAATAAAATGTTTAAAAATGACAAAAGAAGAGTAATGAAAATGTTAAAAAAAATTTATTGATATTTCCCCCTTATTATTACGTATGAGCTGGAAAGTTTCTCTACTCAAAAGTTTCTCTGCTTCTGGGGAAAAAGAAAATCTATTTCTTTCTATTTTTCCAAACGGATTTTAAAGTGCAACAAGCCTTCGTCTACACCAAATTTTTGGTAGCATATGATCTCGAAAACTCCATTTTCCGACTGAACACGTCACCAAATCCTTTTGGGTTCAACTAATTTTTTTTCCTTAGAAATTCCATACCAGGACTGAAATATCTTGAATATCTAAAGTATTTTTTATGAAAAAAGAGGATAATTGAAATATTGGAAGGGTCCAGAGAAGGATTTTTTCCTTTTAATTATGTGTGATTTGGTAAGTTTCGCAGCTCAAGCAAGAAAATAAAAATCCATTTATTTCTATTATTCCAAACGGATTTAAAGTGCATCAAACCTTAGTCTGTACCAAATTTTTGGTAGCATTAGGTCTCGAATCCACAACCACTCAGCTTAATATGTCACCAAACTATTTTAGGTTCAACATTTGTTTTTAGAAATTGTATACCATGATTGAAATAACTTGAACATTTGAAGAATTTGTGGGTGTAAATTTTAAGTCATCGGTAAAATAAAAAATAAAAAATTCAAAAAAGAAGGATAGTGAAACATTGGGAATGTACCAATTATTGATTTTTCCTGTTATTAGGTACGAACTAGTAAGTCATTTTATTAGGTACGAGCTGCTTAGGTTCACAGTTCAAAAAAGGAAACGAAACTCTATTTCTTTCTATTTACATGACATTTAGCTACGTATACTTAGAGATTTTATTTTAGTCTTAGTCTTCTGATTTTATAGAGAAAATACAATATTAATTTAACTTAATTTCAATTTTTTTGATACTTTATTTTATTTTCACAGCAAAATTTCGATAATGTTTGTCAGGAAAGTTAGAGATTACGATCCACTTCATCATTGCGTTTGTTATTCAGATTAAAGTGTTAATTACTCTTTTGTACTGAAAAAAATTGAATATAGCTCTCATAATAAATAATTATAATAAATAATTTATAATTAATAAATAGAATAAATTGTAATAATAAATAATTTGTAATAAATAATTTATAATTAATCAATAGAATAAATTGTGATGATAAATAATTTAATGTACATAATAAATAAGTTGTAATAAATAATTTATAATTAATCAATCGAATAAATTGTGATGATAAATAATTTAATGTACATAATAAATAATTTGTAATTAATAAATATAATTTATCTTTAACAATATAAAGTAATCGAAGTCTCAAATAGGAAATATGTCGTTTATTACTGGAACTTATCTCTTTAGCACCAATAACTTCAATATTCCTCCTTACTCAAAGAAAAATTGGTAAGTATTACGAAAGAAAAAAAAAGATGAATGAATTTTGTAAGGAGTACTACAATTCTACAGCCCCAAAATTTAATTTAAAAGTGATATAATTTTGAATTTTGCTATTTCATTAAGTAATAACATTCTGATAAGCTAATTTTATGTGTTCTCTTACAGGTAACTTCACTTGCATCGAAGTTATGTTCACATTGGAACGACGTCTAGGCTACTATCTCTTCCACACATACATCCCGACCTGTCTCATTGTCATAATGTCCTGGATCTCCTTCTGGATCCGTGCCGACGCCGTCCCTGCCAGGGTCACCCTCTGTGTCACATCCTTGCTTACACTGGCCACACAACATGCTCAGTCCCAGAAGTCCCTGCCTCCTGTGTCATACATCAAGGCCATCGACATCTTCATGTCCACATGCACACTCTTCGTGTTCTCTTCGCTGATGGAATATGCCATTGTCAATATAGTGATAGGCCAGGCAGAGGAAAGAGAAAAGATGGCCAATACCTTCATGAATGATGTTCAAATGATACACATGGAAGTAAGTTGGGAGAGCTGCAAGGTTTAAAAGTTTTTTTTCTTAGTTAATCAGCTGAGATATATTTTTGAATCGAATTATAGAGATTGATAAATCAAGTTAACAGCATTTAGAAGGTTATAAGTTACAACATTGCCGATGAATGACAAAATACTTGTTACATGCGAATCAGAATTGCGTGAATTATAAGAATCTCCACTATTCTATTTTTGTTCCAAAAGGGAATATCTAGATATAGTTTCATTATATAGAATATGAGTTATCCTTCTGTGAAACTATACTAAGTTCGAATAAATGAGCCACTTTTAAATACAGTTTGGACATATCAAGGATTATTTAATTGGAAGAAATTATAGCTATTAGTTTCCATCGTAATATTGCAATTCAAAATATTAGACACACATTCGATATACGCATAGAATGATATTTTAGTATTGCATTTCTATCTTCATACTTTTCAAAAATCCTTTTTAATACTACAAGAACGCTGTTGATTGTTGAATTCTGTGTTTGAGACATTCAAGTGCTTTCTCTCTTATAAAGGAAGAAAATGAACTAAAATATAAACAAAACATTTCTGCATTCTTTGGAATACAGAAATGATTCTAGCTTTTGATTATTAAAAATATTATTTGCAGCATCATTCAACTGATTTTAACAAAAAGTACAAGTACGAATAATATATAAAATAAATTTTAAGGAATGTTTGTTAACAACCAACAGTTAATATTTTTTTAATTCTTATTTTTGAAATAA